>JBBPUP010000404.1:9030-19403 GCA_038094735.1 Exsudoporus floridanus
ATGCAGTTTCTAAGACCTGTTATGGGATATGGCAACACTAAGGATAGTTGCTCTAAACAGTTAGCAGTTCTTCTAGGTTAACAGCCATACCTTTGAAATACTAGAAGAGGGGATCACATGGCTTGCAAGATCTGACATGAAGATCCCAAGTAAGCAGAACTGAGATGAAGTGATAGAATAGCATAGATCAAGGTTAGAGTTACTTGAACTGATCTATGAGTATATATAGGGGAGATCTAGTTGAGAGCAGGTTTTAGATCTATGTAAAAAAGTCTACCATAAAAGATAAACCTTGCCTATAAGAGAAGGCAAGCGAAGAGTGAAGTCCATAGGAAACCAGTATAGGAAATGTGATTACTGGGAGGAAGGAGCAATCATTGGATTGAGAATAATGATCAGAAGGGAGGTGATTCATGATGTGAAGATTGCATATGATTATGGAAGAAGCTGAGTATTATAGTGGAGAGATCTGTGCAGATCAGAGAGGTGGTAGATGGAAGAGATCAAAGGCTAGAATGGAGCACTCCAAATGGAGGGTCAAATCCCTCCGATGAACTGATCCCATAGCATGTTGAAGATTTCCTTGTTGTTGACAAATAGTTTCCAGAATGGTAGGAGTTGGGAGAGTCTAGAGAGAAAAAGAATATACTGGGTACTGGCCTGGAGTCAGTATCTATATCAATATTGGTATTAATTTTATCTGACCAAATGGCTCTAGTCTGGTTCTTCATAATTGTTATATTCTATGATTTTCCTAAGTTTAACTCTGCTTCTTTGATATCTCTAGATTTTTTTTACTTACAAATCTCAGAGCTTTCTTGTTTAGGACTTAGCCCCTAATATTCAGATCTTATTCCTTGACACCTATCCAACTACCAGACACTCTTCTAATCACCTTTGACATTGTTACATTCTGTGATTTTTCCAAATCTAATCCCACTTCTCCACTGTTTCTGGACCTCTTGTATTTACAAACTCTAGAGCTTTTCCAATTATGACTTAGCTCCTAGCCTTCAGATCTTATTCATTGATACCTATCCGACTACTAGACATCCTTTCAATTACCTTTGACATTCTGACCACTACTATACTTTGATTGACATCATCTAACTTTTGACTGACATTATTCAATATTCATGTCCAGACCAACTTCCTTGTGGTTCACTTACTTATTCTAATTGCAAATTCTAGTAGTATATAAACCTTTGCATATCTCCATATAACCTCAGTATAAATATTGACTAAAATACCCTCTCTTCTCTGCTCATTCTCTCCTTATAAGCTTGTAGACTAGGCAACTCTGGTTTAGGTCTTGTCCTTCTCTCTCAAACTCTGAAATTCAGGACCAGACAATACAAGGGCATACCACATAAGGTGAAGCTAAGTCCCATCAAGTCCAATCTCTGGAGTTCACATTAGAGTAGATCTTTGATTAAGTCTCTATCCATCTTTAATTCTTAATAGACATTCTAACTGCTACTATACCTTGATTGATGTTATCCAATCTTTAATGGACATTATCCAATGCCCACATCTGGACTGACTTTCCTTGTGTTTCACTTATTCAAATTACAAATTCTAGTAATATATAAATCTTTGTATATCTTTATATAATCTCAGTACAAATATCAACTAAGACATATCCTCATCTCTCTGCTTGTCCTCCTCTCTTAAGCTTGCAGACTAAGCAATTCCAGCTTAGATCTTGCCCCCCTTTGACTGCTTTCAAAATCTGGGACCAGATATTACAAGGATACATCACATAAGGAAAAGCCAAGTTCCATCAAGCCCAAAAACTCTGGATCTCCAGAGTTAATACCAGAGTAGATCTCCAGTCAGATCCTTTGTCCATCTTAAATTTTTAATAGTATATTCATGCTCAATCTTGTCATGTCCTATAGTATTCATGACTACTCATACCATCTGCTCTTAAATCTGTGTCATGGATAACAACCCTCTATTATCTCCTTGATATATATAACCCACTCTCTATTTTTGGCAGCTCTTAATGTGGTCTAGGAATTATCAAATAGTTCCCAAGTTTCTTCACTCATCACACACCTTGCCCTGCTTTTCAAGATCTGGGCTGCCAATCTTCATCAACTCCTGGCACTCAGACTGACCCCTTTGAGAAAAATAGGAACTCTCAATCCTATTTTGAGCACACTCTATACAGAATGGATGAGCTTGCAGACAAACTAGAGAACTCCAAAGATTCTGAAAGTCCCAGAGGTCTCCATAATAACCAGAAATTTGACCTTTCTCCTCACTTCTCCAACTCTGAATACAAGCAGATTTCCCAGGATGCATTAGCCTAGCTTGCATTCACTATCAACAGCCTCACTTGTGCCAGCTGCAAGTCTTCTTATAATCTCTGTACTAAGGTTCAAGAACTGGACCAGTTTGACAAAATGGATCCTTACAAACTCTAGACCTTTTTTGTCTAGCTAGAACTTAATTTTCAGGATTATTCTAAAGCCTTCCATACTAATCATGCTAAAGTCATCTATGCACAGTCATATCTGAAGAGCATGGCTCTTGAATGATTCAAGCCTGACCTCCTGGAGATGGCAGATCCAGATCTTTATCCACTTTGGATAAATGATTTTAAAAAGTTTGCTTTAGAACTCCAGACCAACTTTGATCTGCACAATCTAGTTAAAAATGCTAAACATCAACTTGACCAACTTTCTATAAAGAACACCCAGTGTATCAATAAATATGTTGTAGAGTTCAATCAGATTGCTTTGCAAGTCCAAGACTATAGAGAAGGTGCTCTCTAGCAGGGCTTTGGTCACCAGAGTTCTTCTTGTAGGCAGTAAGATCCCATTCCTATTGAGAGAAGGGTGGGAAAAGAGGCAGCAAGAATGGAAGTGTTTCTGAAGGTGGCAATGAAAGCAATGAAGTTCTGGACAATAATACTGGGAATGTCCAGGGGCTGTCCTATTGCAGATGGGACAGTGGTAGTGGAAGCAGTTTACTTGGAAGTGATCAAGAGCCTGGCATTCAAAGCATTGGTGTGAATTGGCAAAGAGCATGTGGTAGGGTCTAAAGAAAAGGGCAGGGAGAAAGGATATACTTTATGAGAGTTGGAAATAACCATCCATGCATAAGGAGGATTTTGTGGTTGCAAAGGGAACATGAAGGAATTCCATAGAAACAGCAAGATAATCAATGCTCCTCTTTGAAGTTATTGCCAGTATGGGGTAAAGACAGATGGTGGTGGGGGAAGAGGATAATCCTATGCTGAAAATAACTGCTTGGTGGCAATGAAAGGGGTAGGTGGTGATGGCAGGCTGGGAAATGTGGATGGGGGAGGGATTGAGTTCCTGACTTCCTCCATGAGGTGATAGAAAAGTGGAGGTGGTAACAATAGGTGAGTTGGATTATGTAGAGATATAGGTGGTGTCTGAGTCCAATTCCAAATAAGAGCCTTGAGAGATTAAATCATCTTGAGAAGGGCTATTACTTCTGCTGAGAATAGTGGTGGAGAAGGGGGAAAGTGGTTGCAATGTGGAGAAAGAGGGGGGTCTTCAATAGAAATAGGATTATTAGAAAAGAATTTCTTCATTTTCATTTCATGGAGCAAGAGAATGATTGGAAGAAGAATGAAATTGACAATATGTTCAGATTGGAGAGTGATGGTAAAGTTGAACTCCTTGATATATAAAAGATTGAGAGTGAGTTCTCAGAAAGTGATAAGACTCTGTTTCAAGACAGTGATGATAGAGATATTTGCAGTAGCAGTAGATTGGATGGGGTGATTGGAATCTATTGTATACTAGGCAGCCTGAGTGAGAAGGGCGCAAAGGGTTGTATAAACCTGGAACAACTAAGTAAGGTAGATGATGGAATTATTGGCAGTAAACAAGAAAAGTTCCTTGAATGTCTGGAATGTGGCAATGTTTTTGAGTAAAGCTATATAGAAGAGCTGGCAAGCAAAGACAGAGAGGTGGCCAAGATGAAGAGAAAAGAGAATTAGGGTCATGGGTTAATAGTCCCAATAATAGGGACAGTAGTTGATTTTGCAAAAATAAAAATGTTCCAATATTGAAATTAGAATATTGGACTTGGAGATGAGCTTGGACAAGAGCTTGGGAAATGTGGGAGATGATAATGAGGTAAGATTGGAGAATGGGCATGCAGATCCACTTTATAGTTGGTGAAGCTTTTTGTACTCAAAGAGGATGGTGGTAGCATTGCCAAGGTTGAATTTAGCCTCCCAAGTTTGTTCCATATTAAAATATTCTTTTCAGTGGATCAAATATTGCCTCCATCTTAGAGTTTTCCAATGGTTAATGATCATTTCAATTTCATATTCCTTGTCCATTCTAATTAGATCTGGAGGTGGCTGTGGAGAGTTGTGGCTATGCTCAGGAGTTTTTTGGTATAATAATAGGAGAAAGGCATGAAATATGTCATGGATTTTCCATGTTTTGGGAAGTTTAAGGCAGTAGGCCATAACCAAGATTACTTCCATAATTTTGAAGAGATTGGTTCATTTTGCTAACAGTTTCCAAGAAGAGACTTGAAATTTAAGATTTTTGGCTTTGAACCAAATCTTATCTTCAACTTCCCATGGTTTGAAGCAGGATAGGATTTGTTCCTTCATTTGAAGCTGGGCAAGTTCATGGGCAGCTTTTGCTTTTTTTCTAGCTTCTTTAAAAGAAGAGAGTTGAGTTTCAAGTGCAGAGAGGAAGATTTTGCCAAGAGAAAGATAGACACAGGATTTGTAACCAAGAATTAGAGAGAATAGAGTTTTACTAGTAATGGAGTGGATTGTTGAGTTGTGAGAGAACTCAGCCATATAGAGATGTTCTAGTCATTTGAGAGGTTTGACATTACAAAATATGTATAGGTTAATTTCCAATTTCTAATTGTATCATTTAATTTCCCTGTTAGTTTGAGGGTGGTATGTAGTGGAGAGTGCTACATTATATTTCAAAAGATATGCTGGTTCTCTTGCAAAGGCAGAGACAAATTGTGGTCTCTGATCCAAGATGAGTTTGTTATGAGGTTCAAAGTGTTTGAAGATATTTTCAAAAAACATTTGGTGATTTTGGCTATTTTCATAGTTTTTGTACAAGGGCAAAGAATTATCCTCTTACTAAGTCCATGGCCAACCATAATCATGATAGAGTCAAAACTAGAGACTGATGGGAGGTCCATAATAAGGTCCACTAACAGATATTAAAAGAGGTGAGTACAAGTGACCAAGAGGAGATTGGTCAGGGAAATCATAGAGTGGGTGTTAACCTTGTTTTCCTGGCAAACAGCACAATTGGAAATAAATTTCTGAACAAAAGTGAAGAGACCTGGCCATCAGTAGTTTTTGAAGAGGTGGGAAATGGTTTGGAGATGTCCCTCATAACCACTATTAAAAGAGGAGTGGGTGGCAATGATCAAGTTGTGATGGGCTGCTTTGAAAATATAGAGTCATTTTTTAAAGTAGAGTTCACCATTCAAGAAGGTCCAGTTTGTTATACAGAAGTAGCCAAAAAGGGGTTCCTCCTTATTTATGGTAGCAATGGCCTATAAGACCAGTGGGTTGGAGGAAAAGGAGGAGAAGGAGATTTTGTTGGCCAGAGTGAGGTCAATTTGATTAACTTGGTGGTCAAAAGCCTTGAAGGATAGTAGCTGCACATTAGCATTGTTGTCTGATATGTCAATATTATCCTTGTGGAATAGTGTGTTTGCAGGAGCCATTTTGATGTCAGGTAGTGCTTTATACACCATTTTAAAGTCTTGGAGGAAGAGAAGCCAGCAGGCCTAATGCCAATGTTAAATTTGCCTCCTATTTAACTAACACATTAATAGTCATGTGACCAATCATGTGCTTTTTGCATCATGTGACCTTATCATTCTTTCATCACATGACCATAGAAATAGTCTAGAACATTTCATACATATTTTACACATTTATTTAATCTTCATGATTCTAGACAAGTCCATACATGTTCTTTTAATTACTATTATTGTCTAGAATCTTCTAAAATGATTCCTTGTCTATGATGCAGCTATGACATTATATCCTGTACCCTATACACAGACTAGTAGTCAATAGGTACAAACAATGTATTATAGTATATATATAGTGAAATACAAATATCCCAAGAACTTCAGTCAAGTTCTTATTGGGATTCTCTGCAGAATAACCTTCTTGTTTCTACTTTCTTTATAGCAAGTCTAGTATCTGAGCATCCTAGAAGCTTTCTTAGGTTGTGTGGATCAGTAACATTAGAACTTAACTACCATCACTTCCACCATACTCCTCTCATCTTTTTCATTGTCATTATATGTGGCCCCTAGTGCTATAGGGATATAGTTGGACCACAGGCTTAAGTGGACCTACTGTATACACTTTCTTCTCTTTCTTTTTATGTAATTCCTCACACTAGAGTGAGTAAAGGTGCTTAGCTATCTAGGATGGCATAAAGGTAGCCTCAAGCAGCTCTAACATGTTTAAACACCATTTCAAACTCCTTCACCTTCTTTTAGAATATGTTCCTGGTCCTTGTAAGGCCAATTTTCCTTTTATGATATGTAGTAGAACTTGGAATAGTTGGAGTAGGATATTAACCTAATATTTGTTGATTTGAGATACAACCTCAGCAATAGTTATAGCATTAGATCAACAATAAGTTTTATAGATTTTCCCCTATGATATGTCAAACTTGAGTCAATAGATGAGCTCATACTCCTGAAGGTTGAATATGATCCAAACAACCACACACCACTCTGCCTTAATATGACAGAGGTTAAGCTAGAGTAGCTTGACAACACTTTTGTTTTATATAATGACTTCTACAATAAGATAGAAGCAGAACTCAACAGACCCCTTCTCTATACACAAAACTCTCAGGAACCAGCCCAAACATTCTTCCATGTCCTAGAAGAGCCAGCTCTTAATCAGAAAATGTTCCAGAGTGTGGGATTCATGTAATTTACTTCCACATATAGATTTTGATTTTGAAACATCCTCCAAACCCTATTTCAACTCCCCTCCCTCATCTCCAACAATATCTGGAGACAATGCAACAACTTGCCAGTTGCTAGTAATGATCAAAACACTAACACAGCAACTCAACAAGCTAAAGGCTCAAACTGCCCTTGCTGGTCCTATAGAAACAAGAATTACCAAAAAGATTGAAATAGTCCCAGACCCCAAATACTTTCACAGGTTCTATGACAGCTTTGCACAATGATGGACAAAAATAAAAGTCTATCTGATCATAAATGTAGAAGCTTTTGCAACCAACAAAAATCACTGCCTGGCAATTTGGTCCTGCATAGGTAGCAAGAACAGCAAGTGTTGCCAACCTACAGAAACTGTACAGCTCCCAGGATACATAACATCAAACCTAGCTTAAGAGTAGAGACTAGAGAATGCTTCCTGGAGGTAAACCCAACAAGAACTAGACTAAAGTTCTTGGGGCGTTCGTGTTCCACTATATATATTACTATATATTGTTTGTATCTATTGACTACTGGTCTGTGCATAGGGCACAGGGTATAATGTCATAGCTACATCATTGATAAGAGAATAGTTCTAGAAGATTCTAGACTAGTGGTAATTAAATAAATGTGTATGGACTTGTTTAAAGTCACAGAGATTAAAGAAATATGTAGAATATTCTAGATTGTTTCTATGGTTGCGTGATGAAAGAATGATAAGGTCATATGATGTCAGAAGCATATGATTGGTTACATGCCTGTTACATGTTAGATTAAATATAGTACGAATTTAACATTACCCCTTTTCTATGGGTCGACTTCTAGGCGACTCCAAGTGGGGACAGATTCCATAAGCTTTTCATAAGGTTTAAATATTATGATAGACCTAAGGAGGGACTATCATAGACTCAAGCATTCAAAGGTTCAAGGATTTCAAGAGATTCAGAGGGACTTTCTGACAAAGGATGCTACCTCTAGGGACTCTAGAGGGATTTATAGTCAAGGGAGCCTAGCATTCACTCAAAGTAGAATGAAGACTTATAGAGGTCCAAGGGGTTTGCACTAGCAACCAAGAGATGATAGTAGTTCAAGTAAGACTAGCATGAGGACTAAATACAGGAATTGGCTAGGTTTATATACTTATAGACTATGAGAAATAATAGTCAAAAGAAGAAGCATAAGGGCAGGTGTGAGATAATACAATGAAAATGCCACCATGCATGGTCCAACAATGCTGGTGGCAAAGATAAATGAGTAGGTAATAATGTTGTAAGAAAAGTAAGCATACAAAAAGAGAGTCATAAGAGAATCATAATATTACCCCCTGACTAACCTCAAACCTCCAGTGAGACAATCAGTTGAATCCCCATATTCCAGGCCAGAAGACCCTGAGACATTGGTATAGGCCTCTTTATTCCAGGCAAGGTCCAAGTCATGATTGTTGTTATACTGTAAAGAGGGGATCCCACGTTTATGTGGACATCCAAGGTCGAGGCAAGGCAGGAGTCTTGGAGGCAATCTAACATGAGGTCCAGATCTAACTGGGTGGGAAGATCACATAGACAATGGGTGTAGATAGGAACATCGACCGACATGATTCCTAGATGGAGATCATTGGAAGGTGTGGATGTGAGAGATGTAGGAGGAAGATCATTGTTGTCTGGTGTGATTAAAGTAGCACTGGGATGGGGGTAGAAGAACGAGTGACAGGTTCAATGATGGAAGAAGGTTCAAGAGAGGAAGGAGAAGATATAGAGCAAAAGGAAATGAAGTTGTTAAAGGAAGGGAAAACAGGATTGGAATATTCAACAGTCATGGTGAAAGAAGGAGGAAGAGGAGGCTAAAGGTGAAAGATGGTGGGATGCCATCTTTTATATTCAGTGAGAGTGGTTTTTGAATGTTTAAGATTCCGCTCTGGTTCCCACAAATTGTCTTTGACGAAAAACCCTTTCCACTGGATTAAGAAATAGTGGTTGGACAGAGGTCTGCAGTGGTGTAGAATCTTTTCTATTTCATATTCTTCTTTCCCTATGATAATGTCAGGAGGTGGATATGGAAAGTTTGAGCCATAGACAGAGTTTTTGCTATAGGGTGAAAAGAGAAAGGCATGAAACACTGGGTGAATTTTCCATGTCTTTGGAATTTTCAATTCATAAGTTATGGAAGAGAGAACCTTGGTTATGATAAAAGGTCCTTCATATTTTGGGGCAAATTTTGGATTGGAGATCTGCCACTTTAGATTACGAGCTTTAAGCCAAACTTTATTCCCTTTTTTAAATGGAGTAAAGGACTTGCAGATACAGTCTGCCATTACTTGTTGCACCAGTTCATGAGTGGCCAAAGCTTCATCCCTTGGTGTAGTAAGGTCTTTGAGGCAGAGCTCTGTTGTGAAAACTGTAGTAGAGGAAAGAATGGTGGAGAGAGCAATGAATTCATATTCCATTATAAGGAAGAAAGGGAATTTCCCTGTTATGGAATGAGGTTGGTGGTTGTGCATGAATTCTACATGAGTGATGGAGTCTGCCCATGTAGATGGTTGGCTTCCATAGAAAATATGGAGGTAGATTTTGATTTCTTGGTTTATGCATTCTGTTTCTCCATCTATTTGTGGATGGTATATAGTGGAGAGAGAAAGGTTATATCAGAGTATGCGACTTAATTCCTTGGCAAACTTGAAAGCAAATTGAAGTTCTTGATCAGAAATGATTTTTGTATATAGTCCAAAGTAAAGAAATACTTTGTGAAAGAAAAGAGAAGCAATTCCTTCAGTAGTGATAGTTTTCTTATTGGGCAAAGAATTACCCCCTTACTAAGGCCGTGGTCCACCATGACCAAAAAAGAATCAAAGCCAGAGGACAAGAGAAGGTCAGTGATAAGGTTACAGGAGATTTGACAGAAGGGAAGGGAGGATGAGAAGGAAATGGGGAAGAGAGAGAGATGTGGTGGATGTGTATTTGCCTTATTTTGTTGGTAGAGGGAGCAACCTGCAATGTAAGCTTGGACAAAAGATATGAGGCCAGGCCACCAGAATTCAGTGGTGACGAGTTGACAGGTTTTGAGATAACCTGGGTGACCAGTGGTAGGGTGATCATGGCAATGATGAAGGATGTTACAGCAGAGATCACCCTTAGGGGGAACATAAACATGACCTTTGTAAGTAAGAATGCCTTGGATATGTTGCCAGTCAAAAAGACATGAATGGAAAGTGGGAGGAATAGAGCCATCCATGGACTGGAGGGCTTGAAGAACAAGGGGGTTGGAGGAGGAGGATGAGGCAATATGGAAGGAAAGGGCAGAGTCAATGATATGGACAAAAAGAGAAGGAGGGAGGAGTGTGACACCATTGTTATTGTGGTCAGAAGGGGGAAGGAGATCTGGGTGATGAGAAAAAGTGTCAGGACCCATATGATGAGAACCAG
>JBBPUP010000405.1:0-22385 GCA_038094735.1 Exsudoporus floridanus
GGACATGGCCCTCAATGGCCGGAAGGTAAACCTAGTGCGAATAAGCATAATACTTCTGAATGAGAGTGGATTTGTCCCCACCTTCATTAATGCCTTCGAATCGTCACCGGTCCATTGCTTGAAGTGATGTCCTTGTGGGAATCGCCTCAATCCAGAAAAGAGGGCCACCGCAGCAATTCTAAAAGGTACTGTTGTGAGCGCTAGCAAAAACGCTCCAGGTTTAAACTTACCGACGGTCTATGTTGTCTAAAATAGCGTCAGCATCAGCGCCGTACCTTGCCTTGAGATACCGCTCGACCCATTCTACAAAGTGGTCCTTGAAGGCACCTTTAATAATTTGGTGCAAAAGATCAAGTGCAAGCAGCTCATAAATATCGGCGTGAGGGAAATCATTCGTGAAGGGCTGTACAATGTGTCTATGAGTGTACTTGGGATCAGAGTATAATATTACGTACCACTAGCTCACCAACGATGCCATACTCGTCCCAGAGCCGGCCCAGTCCAAACAATCCCGAAAGTTGAGTGAGTAACGACTCTGTATGCTCCCGGCAGCGATATAATGCATCAGCGTCGAGATCCTGCCGTGGAGCGAGACATCTATTTAAAATAAAAGTCAGGCAAAATTAGAGATGAACATCAAACCACTTACTTTGGACACCAACCGCGTACTATACACGTGAGGAGAACTTGCTCCTCGTAGTCAGCAATATAAGGGCCAAGCCCATAAATAACGCGGCGGTAATGACCATCCCTGAAACGCACAATGTCCGGAGCTGTCATGAATGGCTTTAAGGACTGAAGGATAAGCGACAAGGATGAATGGAATAGTTGGCAATGAAATTGACGGAATTCATTTGTCTTCGTATATTCTTTTGTGGCTACAAACACATTACTCATGACAACACCAATACTAGGCGAATACTTACTTTTCGGCATGGCTAAAAAAGCAAGAAGTACCAATGCATTTCTATGCGCACGTCGCACATTGTTGCGAACATTTCCGATGGACAAATAGAGTGGGTAGAAGTCATTTTGGCCAGTTGCTACCAACACCGTTGTCTTGTCACTACTGAGGATAACCGGCACAAATGCTGAACCATGTGTCGCAGGGTCCTGTGCGATGATGTCCTGTTTCAAATAAGTAATTTTACTGGAAAGAGAATACATAATCCTTACCGCCTGATTGCATGCCCAGTCGCCGGACATGAAGTCACACCATTGGCGCTCGTTGGTAGCTGAAACGAACTCACAAAATGGACAGTAGTCCATTTCACTGGAAAAATCTGGGTTGCTTAAAATGTTCCGCACCACTTCGCATGGGCTGCGGAAATATACTTCATATGCGTTGTCCATCCAGGGTGGTGCACCATTGCCCAGACAGTTGCCACTGTAGTGTACCATGAAGTTATCCCACTTCACATCTCCAAGCTGAATGTTATCGATGATCTGGTAAATATCCCTGTGATCGGGTATATGTGTGCTTCCATGGCGAGAAAATAACACTTTGTCTTCTGCCTTGATCAACAATGCAGCCCACATATCCAGAAGTGTGTCAATTTGGGCACCAGCCATTTGATATTGGATATAGAGGAAATCCGCAAGCTCGAACTCCAGTCGGTTTTTGAAAGGTGACCAATCATCAGCTGAGTTCTCTTGAAGGGGAGGAGGAGGGACACCTTTGGGCAAAAAGGTCCCTTGCACATCACATAGATGACCTGCAAAATTAAGTCTTCATCAATGAGATGACACAATAGCAGCTGGTAACTAGCATTTACCATCCAGTGTCATATGGTAGTTCTGATACAACTTGCCCCCAGGACCAAAAAACTCAGTTTCCACATTAGGAGTGGGCAATGATCTGGGGGAATACCCATCAGCACCACCATGCACCTCAGTTTCTCTGTCAGATATGTCCCGTTGTTCATCTGTTTGACTTGGCGGGTATGCTAACACTGGGTGTTTTGCATTCAAGTGTTGCATTAGTCCCAACTTGTTCTTGAACCAGCACTGACACTTTGGACATGGATAGGTCAATGAGTCCGCTCGACGGTGCATAGTACCTGTGGAAACGAGGCTGTGCTCTGGCAAAGTTAGCTCAAGTTGTTTGTTTACGAGGTACAGTCACTTACATATATTGGGGTTTGGAGCATAACGAGGCTAATATTTTCAACCCCATACCACAACCATGTCTGTTTTGTGGTCAGGAGAACATGTCTTCCAACACAGCCCAGCCAGCCCCACCTCCAAGTCATAAAACATGCCTGTCTAATGCTACAAAGCATCTTGGTCTGCCTGACCTCCTTGCCAAAAAAAGGATGTCAGCCGAGAAGCAGGCCAATAAAAAAATACTTGCTGACCAATGGGCTGCAAAAGCTACAAAGACAAAGAATGCGATTGAACAAATGGATATGCTTGAGCAAAAGATGGAGACTGACCAAGCTGCCACCATTGCTCCAGTGAAACCTGTGTGCCCACATCCCAAACCTGTCAAAAGGAGGGGAGCTTACAAGCATTGAGGGCAGCAAGCCTGTGTCAGTGAAAGGTAAGGCTCATATGATTACAGACAAATGGACATGACTGAACTTACCAATTGAGTAGCCTCACAGCCAGGTGAAAGCACAGGAACTGTTGGTAGCCTGGGGCTGCTGTCAGCAAAAGATGTGTCATGCACCTCGTATCAATGGCAGTGGGAAGTAACCAAACTTACCAACGGACTAGCTGGACAGCAGGTCGATGATCAAACCAAGCATAGCAGCAGTGCTGAGGGTGTCACTGCAGGAAAGAAGTCAACTGGGACCTTGTATGAGGCCATTGGCATTGCCTGAACTCAGCAGAAGGTAGCAAGCTTACTGCTGACATGTGGTGGGAACTATGAGAAACCTACCATTGGGTGCATAGCCCTCATGTTTTCTTCCACACACATGATGCTGTTGCTGATGGAGGTGACTTTGTTTTTTCTCAACATTGAATGATCTAGTTCAAGCAAGAATATGCTAGCCAGTAAAATCAAAAATTGGGCAGTGTTGGTTGACAAGTCTACTTGCAGTATCAAGAACAACTTACCCACATGGAATGTGGCAGATTCAGTCCTGAACAAGGATGAGGAGTTGTTGGTGCCACCTCTGAGAGTATCCACCTCTATCAATTCGAAGACTCTGATAGCTAGCAATGTGACAGGCCCACCACCTACCGAGGGCATCTCTTCCACTGCCAGTGGCCAGATTGAAGGTAAAATGGTCAACTGTAATACTTTGGATGAGATAGATGACTCCACATCTGATGACACAGACAATTTGGTGGGTGGCTTTGGTGACAAGGACCTGGATGACAAGATGGAAAGAACAGCCACTCTGCTTGACAAAAAACAATTGATACATTGTTCACTGGAAAAGTATTACATCATTCACATGATGCTTGACACAAAACACCATCTCCATCACCAGGGACTCCAAGGTGGACCCTGAAAGCCAGGTGCCACCATGGGCTGATGACTGCTCTGCTGAACTTGATCCTGAAAGCCAGTTGCTGCTGTGGGTCAATGATCACTCCACTAAACTTGATCCTGAAAGCCAGCTGCCACCATTGGTTGTAGGGTCTGTTATGGGTAAATCCGTGGGTATTTGGACTCATACCTGCATCCATACCCTTGCTTTTACCCATACCCACATTGTGGATACAAGTTTACATATGGGTTCAACAAACGTGACCCACAGGTATACCCATAATGGGTTTACCCACAGGTCTTTGGGTTTCTAGGGTATAACTACAAACATGTATGTAGACTAGTGTAACACACTGTGACCAATGGCATCCCTACCACTCTTGAGCCCATCCTCACAGCCTTGAATGTCTGGGAGTGAAGCAACTTGATTCAAATCTTCAGCCTTGATGAACCCAAGTCAGCTCCAAGACCTGAGGCAAAGTATGGCATGTGTAGACTGTGCACCCAGTGGTGAGCAGACATGGCTCAGCAACAGGCGACTGCAGCTGAACAAACACTCAACATCAACTGAGGTCACTTCACATATAATTCATTAGCTTATCAAACAAAATATTAGAACAATCTCACTTACCAGGGATAGATAAATAGTCATACACCATTCATGCAAGAGAAGGATAGATTGCTTTATGTTCATTCCACCACTTTAACAGATCAGTAACATGTTCAATGTCAGAGGTTAAGTATTGATCAATTTCCAACTGGTCATCAGCATGCTTTGGTTGTGCGAGGACAGAAAGATCATCAAAAATGTTCTTGGGCCCAGGGTTTGTTTGAGTTATAGAAAAGCATCTATATGAGGAGATGTACCTTTTTTTTTCTTGAGAAGGGATCTTCATTCCCGTTGACTGTGTCTGACATGGCTTTGCATGATCTGAGTTGCTGATATCTTTGTGTGAACATGTCCCACACAAGGTTCTCAGCTGTGTTTATCCACTCATGCAACCAATTGACATTTTGAAAATATAGTAGCTTGTGACAAGGATGCAATACTATTTTTCAAAGTGAATTTTGGATTGTGCCAAGTTGAATGGACTTATCCATGGCAATTTGGTACACATTGAAGCCATCAGTCAGTTCATAATACTAGTTGAGAGTCCATTTAGCGATGTTGATTGAGAACCGAGCTGCAGGAGAGAGATCTTCATTAAGAGACTTGGTAATGAAATACTCATTGATATGATCTATTGCCAGAATGATGGTTGCCAAGTTTGAAGTCTCCTGTAAAAAGAAACTGGTTGTGTACTTGAGAATCTAATTGGGTAAGCAAGTCTGGTCAGTGTTATTGTGCCTCAAGGATGCCTTGAGGCTACATCACTGCACCTTCAAGGTATCATGCAGCTCAGCCAGCAATGCCCACTCCCTGTCTCCCAGCTTGCATTTCCTCAAGTCTCTCTGCTGGGTAATCTGGTCAACCGCCACTCAATGTGAGAGCATGTAATCCAGCACATCAAAGGTGGAATTCCACCGGGTGGTGACATCCTGTCTTGTGGCATTAATGTAATGCCCTCCTTCAAGTCTTCAAGGATTTGTTTCCAGGCCAGCAGAAGAACTGTACTTGAATGAACAATTTTAATTGCAAGTTTATGGATCTGTGGAGCATTGTTAGGCAGCAGGTATGTCTATAATATTCACATACTTTTACCAGTGCTAACTTCAATGGATGAATGCTTTTCTGCAGCTTGCTGTACTCCTCTGCTGTCAAGAGATTGACTTCATTGACCAATCCCTCCTCATTATCCACAGGAATAATTGCTTCCTTATTGTCTTGCCTCTCATATTCTTCTAGTCCCACACCCTCCTCATCCTTGTCCTCTTCCTCACTATCTGGCCCCCCTGCATCAAGCACAGCATCCACATCTTTTTTCTTGATGTCAAACAGCCAAAGCAGTGACTTTGCCACCAGATTGATAACATGCAAGAAACACTGTTAAATTCGCCATTTATTTAACCTATCATGTGACAGTCATGTGACCAATCACATGCTTTTGAGGTCATGTGACCTTATCATGATTTCATCACGTGACTGTGGGAACAGTCTAGAACGTTCCATAACACGTATATTTAATCCCCGCGATTCTAGAGGGATTCAGGGATGGGTTACTTAATTACCGTGATCTAGAACTAGTCTAGACTCGCTTACTTATCTATGACATCACTATGACGCATCTATGACATCATACCCTATGCCCTATGCACAGACCTTTTACAAATATGCACAAATACATGTAGCAGTATATATATTAAATATGCAATGCCCCAAGAACTCCAGTCTAGTTCTTGTTGGATTTCCCTCAGGAAGATCGCCTAGTCTCTATTAGCTGGTTTAGTGTTGTACGTCCTGGGAGCTGTACAGTTCCTGTAGGTCGGCAACATTAGAACTAGACTTCCATCACTCCCACCACTCTGCACTAAACCTCACTTCTTTATCGTCGATGCGCGGCCCCTAGCGCTAAAGAGACATAGCTGGACCACAGGCTCAAGCGGACCTACATACACATCTTCACTTCTCCCATTTTTACGTAGTCCCTGCCACTAGAGGCAGCACAGGTGCTTAGCTATCTAGGGTAGCACAGGGGTACCCTCGAGCGGGTCTAACGCGTTTAAACACCGCCCCAACCTCTTTCACTTTCGAACGGGATATGTCCCTGATCCTCGTGAGGCCACTTGCATTTTTACCATACATATGTAGTATTCGGGATAGTCAGGAAGGATATTGACCTGATATCTGTATGTTTGAGACACAACCTCAGCAACGGCTGCAGCATTGGGCATACAACAAACAAATTTGAAATAGGATGTTTCCCACTTCTTACGTGAAGCTTGAGCCAGTAGACGAGCTCTACATTTCTGAAGAGGTCAAACGCGACCCAAACAATGACGAACCCTTACCCCTCGATATGACCGAGGTCAAGTGGGAAGAACCCGACTATACATTTGCCTTATATGACAACTTCTACAATGAAGTAGAAGATATCCTTTCACGCCCCCTCCCATACGTACGCAACCCTCGGAAATCAACCTGAGCATTCTTTAGAGTCCCAGGTGAGCCTGCATTAGAAGCAGCGCTCAACCAAGTCATCGAGCAAAGTGTGGGACCCATGAGATGCGTTACCCCACCTTGAAGACTCCGACCTTGAGACTCCCTCTGAACACCATCTCGACTCTTCTCCCTTGTCTCCAACAATGTCTGGAGACAACACAACCACCTGCCAGCTGCTGGCAATGATAGAGCAGCTCACCCTCCAATTGAATGACATGGAGGCAAGGCTTGGTGCCGCCGCTCCCACCACACGGCCCGAGGTAAAAATAAACAAGAAGGTGGAAGCAGTGCCTGACCCCGGGTACTTTGATGGGTCTTACGACTCATTCGCTCAATGGTGGACCAAGATGGGGGTCTACTTGAGATGAACAAGGAAGCCTTCCCATCTCACAAGGACCACTGCCTAGCAATCTGTTCCCGCATAGGCAGCAAGGATGGCAAAGATAAGAATGGAGCTGGGGAATGGGCCTCTTCCCAGATCCACAAATATGTAAATGGATCAGACCACGCATGGCCTGGGCCAGAAGAAGTAGCGGCTCAATTAAAAAATCGTTTCCAGCCTGGCAATGAGGCTGACATGTTCACAGAGCAGTTATCAAAATACTGCCAAGGACCAAACCAGTGGGTTGAGGCTTACCTCACCCAATGGCTAGCTTGGTACGAAAAAGCCAAGTGTGGTCACCAAATAGGCATGCTCTTCCTAGAGCAAAACACCAAAAAGGAGATTATGAAGAAAATCTTCTTAGATGGTAAAAGGAAGAAGGACATCTACAAATATGTGGACGAAATTAAAAGGGTTGGAAATGCAATGGAGAGTTTCAATCTTCGCAACCAGGGGTGCATCTGGACAACAAACGTGTGACAACAAGGCCAAAGTAGGGACCCCAACGCCATGGACATCAATGCAGTGAGCTGAGGACAGTGTTTTAACTGTAAAGGACCTCATCTCGCCAAAGATTGCCTGAAACCCAAGAAGCACTGCGAGCAGTGCAAGTTCCTTGGGGGAGGGCATCACAAGAACTGCAGCTGCAGAAGCTGCATCCGCCAGACTAGCTCTGGGGATGCAGACCAACTGAATGCGGATGTGGCATCTGATGCATCAAAAGGAGATGCCAGATTAAGGGTCCTAAATGGAATGGACTTCGAGGTGATGAAGGCCTACTTCACCGACTTAGCAGTTATGAAAAAGGGAAAAGGAAGAGCCTAAGTCACGATCTGGGTGTGACGAAGGCAATGGACCCTAGAATACGTAACATAGACTTTTTACCATAAGGGGAAGAGATCTTGGAAGTGAAGCTCTGGCGCCCTAGTAACCAATACTCGTATTTAGAAGTTTATGGAGAAGAAGAAGAAGAGTTCTTCGACTCCCAGGATAGGACTATTTCAGATACTAAGTCATGTACTTCTAATTCTTCAACTGAGACTGGGACTTACGAAAGTAAGCTTGCTGCACGGGATTGCAGGCTTAATTCGGTCAAAAATAAAAACCAAAAAAATAGTGTATCTATTACATTACAAAACCCAGACCAAATCCTCATCAGGTCTGTGAAGCTCAAAAGGGAGATCTGTCTTGATGTGGATATAGCACCATCCACACACAAGCAGAAGATGAACTCCACAAGAGTGTTACTAGATAGTGGCACCAACGGTATCTTCATAGACAAGGAGTGGGTCAAGAAGAAACAAATCCCCACCAAGAAGTTAGACCGACCAATCCCTGTTTTTAACATCAATGGCACAAGGAATTCAGTAGGAAGCATCACTCATACTGCCGAGTTAATCGTCGATTATCAAGGACACCGAGAAAAAGTAGAAGCCGAAGTTACCAACCTAGGCAAGAATTCGGTAATACTGGGATACACATGGTTGGCCAAACACAACCCCGAAATAGACTGGCAAAAAGGCACAGTCAAACTTACAAGATGCCCAAGGACGTGCTATTTCCTTTGGGATTCCCTAGTGTTTGTACGGACACTGGAAGAGAAAGAACTCAACAATATGCCATACACGTATCGAACCATAAAGGCACTGGAGATGCCTAAGAAGGACCTGATGGTCGAAGAGATGGTACCTAGAGTATACCACAAATACTTGGAGGTCTTCTTTAAGAAAGCATCAGAGCAAATGCCCGAACGGAAATCCTGGGATCACACCATAGATCTCAAACCTGGGTTTGTACCTAGGAAGGGAAAGCTCTACCCTATGTCGGTGGAAGAGCAAAAGGAAGTTGACGCCTTCATTGACGATCAACTAGCAAAAGACTACATAAGGCCTTCCAAGTCTCCACAAACCTCACCGGTTTTCTTTATCCCCAAGAAGGATGGGAAGAAAAGAATGGTACAAGATTACCGGTATCTAAATGAGTGGACAATCAAAAATAATTATCTGCTACCACTCATTAGTCAACTGATCGATCATCTAAAGGGATCGAAGTTGTTCACGAAGATGGACTTGCATTGGGGATACAACAACGTGAGAGTAAAAGAAGGTGACAAGTGGAAAGGTGCCTTTGTGTGTCACTGAGAAGCATTTGAGCCCCTGGTGATGTACTTTGGTCAATGTAACTTGCCCGCCATGTTCCAGCAAATGATGAATGACATTTTCACGGACATGCAAGCTTGTGTCATTGTCTACATCAATGACATAATGGTCTTTACCAAGACAGATGATGAAGCGGAGCATGATTGCATCGTACTAGAAGTGTTATGGTGATTAGAAGAAAACAACCTTTTCATCAAGCCAGAAAAGTGTACGTTTAAGGTCAAAGAGATAGAATTTCTTGGGATGATCGTATCCACGGAAGGAATCCAAATGGAAAAAGACAAGGTGAAAGCCGTACTCGGATGGCCGACACCAACAAATGTCAAAGGAGTTAGATCCTTTCTAGGACTAGCCAATTTCTATTGGAGATTCATAAAAGACTTCTCGATCAAATCTAGACCTCTGAATGATTTGACCAAAAAGGATAAGGCATGGATGTGGATGCAAAAGGAACAACAAGCGTTCGATCAATTAAAAGCAAGTTTTACCACTGCACCAGTGCTTGCTTATCCAGTGGATAATGCACAATACCGCTTAGAATGTGATGCATCAGACTTCGCAACTGGAGCAGTTCTCTTGATAGAGAAAGAAGGGAAATGGCATCCCGTAGCTTTCTCATCACACAGTATGTCTCCTGAGCAACGTAACTATATGATTGCCAACAAGGAAATGCTTGCAATTATCTTGGCGCTAGAGCAATGGAGACATCACCTAGAAGAAGTGCCACAATTCGAAGTCTGGAGTGACCACGCCAACCTTCAGTACTTCATGAAATCTCAGAACCTCAATTGATGACAAGCGAGATGGGCGCAGTATCTATCGCGATTTGATTATGTTCTTATTAAGAAACCTGGAGCCCAAATGGGAAAAGCAGATGCACTCTCCAGATGTGAGGATCATATGATTGGAATAGAAACCGACAATCAAGGAATTACAGTGATCCCCAAGGAACGTATATAATCAGTCGAGGAAAGGATCAAGATAAGAGGCAAAGAAGAAAAGACTTTGGAGCAAATTAAAAACGCCCAAAGCAAACTCAAGAAAGGAACTCCCACAGGGTTCACAACGAATGGTGATTTCATCATCGTAAATAACAAAATCTATGTCCCCGAAGAGGATGACCTTTGGCAATCGGTCATCACACTCTATCACAACTCCACGGTAGCAGGACACTGTGGACCCAACAAAACGATTGAACTCCTAACTCAGTATTATCACTGGGAAGGGGTTCGATCACAAATTAAAGAATATTGTGCACAATGTGAGCGTTGTGCATGAATGAAACTGACTAACATCCTGCCAGCCGGGAAGATCCACCCCAATCCTGTCCCAGAAGGACCATGGCAGGATATCTCCACAGACTTCATTACCGATTTACCAGTGAGCGATGGATATGACTCGATCCTCATGGTAGTCGATAGATTTTCCAAAGAGGCAGTATTTACTCCCACCATGAAGAGCGTAACGGCACTCCAAATGGCTAAACTATACAGGGACAATGTGTGGAAAGTGCATGGGCTTCCATGTAGTCTTATCTCTGACCAAGGACCCCAGTTTGCGTCCCAGGTTATGAAAGATCTCAGCAAGATGTTGAACATCAAGCTACGCATGTTGACAGCATTCCACCCACAAACCGATGGACAAACAGAATGTGTAAACAGGGATCTACAACAGTATTTAAGGCTGTTCACTGCAGAAAAACAAAATTCTTGGGTGGATTGGCTTGCACTGGCGCAATTTCACTATAATAATCGGGTGCACTTGGCTACCAGAAAGAGTCCCTTCCAGGTCATGCACTCGTATGAACCCCACATAGGAATAGAACCTCAGGAGGTCAAGGTCCCAGTGGCTAACTTATTCACGAAAGATTTCGCAATGACTCTCGATCAGGTGAAAGACAATCTGAAAAAGGCAAGCGACCGGATGGTGACTCAGAGTGAGAAGAAACACTCTACAAGTCCTATTTATAACGAAGGAGATCTTGTATGGCTTAGCACCAAGAATCTGAACCTTCGAACAACTCGTCAGTCTAAAAAGCTGACGGAAAGGTGGCTGGGCCCCTTTAAAGTAATATCTATGAAAGGCGAGAACACCGTGAAACTCCGACTGCCAAGATCAGTGAAGATTCATCTGGTAGTAAATATATTCCGGATCAAACCTTATAAGGAACGTCTCCCTGGACAACCGGTTTACAAGCCGGGTCCAATGCAAGTCACAGATGAAGGGCAAAAGGAATGGGAGGTGGAACAGATCATCGATTCGCGCCTCAAAGGATGACATATGGAATTCCTCATTCACTGGAAAGGATACAGTGACAAAGAACGTACATGGGAGCCTGAAACAAACCTCGCTTCAGCAAAGGAGGTGATAAAGGACTTTTATGCATTGAACGCAAATGCACCATGGAAGCTGCGCATGGCACAGGCTTCTTTCGATGCTTTATTTAAGCCTTATGAGAATTTGACAGATTCAGTTCCCACCTTCAGTCACCTGGAAGTCGACCCATAGAGGGGGGGTAATGTTAAATTTGCCATTTATTTAACCTATCACGTAATAGTCATGTGACCAATCACGTGCTTTCGAGGTCACATGACCATGGGAACAGTCTAGAATGTTCCATAACATGTGTATTTAATCCCCACGATTCTAGAAGGATTCAGGGACGGGTTACTTAATTACTGCAATCTAGAACTAGTCTAGATTCGCTTACTTATCTATGACATCATACCCTATGCCCTATGCACAGACCTTTTACAAATATGCACAAACACATGTAGCAGTATATATATTGAACATGCAATGCCCCAAGAACTCCAGTCTAGTTCTTGTTGGGTTTCCCTCAGAAAGATCGCCTAGTCTCTATTAGCTGGTTTAGTGTTGTGCGTCCTGGGAGCTGTACAGTTCCTGTAGGTTGGCAACAAACACTGGGTCTAATTCAACACACCTGCAAATTCTGGGAGCAGAATGGCAAGGTGATTAATCATTGCATCATTATTCAATGCATTGTCGCATGTCACACCCAAAAGCTACAGTACTCAGTCAATGGTAAGTCCATTTACTTATTTCATACCTTCTCTGCTATCCTGAAATCCTCCAAGATGTGGGCAAATGCTTTCACCAACTCAACACCCGTATGAAACTGGTGCTCTGTTATTGCCAATGTCGCCATTTCTCAGATAAGACACACACCTTTGCTATTTCTATGATATCTACAGTAATGGAAATGTCAGGGGTACACTGTCTTTCTCAAGGTGGACACAGAATGCGACAAATGCCCAGTGGTTTGGAGCAGTCCATGTGTCCATTGTGAAGTGGAGTTTGCCTCCATATTTCTAGTGAGTCCCTTCAGCCAACCACTGTCTTTTTTTGTGTCAACACTAACATACAGTATCCTCAACATATTAGCAACCTGTTACAATTTTACTCCTTCATCCTTGTGTTCTCCTCTTTTCCTTCTTTACTACTCATTGTACCTGGCATACTACAGTTATGACTACACTTCACTTCCTTCTTCTCATTAGCCCTTACTCCATTACTCTTTGACCACTCTAGATTCTTGACATCATCCATGACATTATTATTCTAGACTCTGACATCATTTCTTTATTATTCATTGATGTCATATTCCTCCATGTTCTATTAAGTTTGTTACTTTGTATAGTAGTTTCCTTTTCTTGTCACATTGGTCTGTGCACCCTTTTCTTTAGTATAAATACGTCTCTCTTGTATCAGTAACATCACTCTTGATCTGCGCAATATTAGCATCTATTCAAGTCTCATCCCTAGCCTCAGGTCAAGCCTCATCTCGACACCCTTAGTCCTTCATCTTAGCCTTAGGTCGAGCCTTGTCTCAACATCCTTAGTCCTTGAGAACACAATGCTACATAGAAGTTGGTCTCTTCATGAGCATCGCCTATGTAGATTGCTTAGTATTAAGACTTCCTTTGTGCACTACACGTAACACAACCCATTTCTGTGTACGAGTGAAGACCTGTTTGACATCACACAATATTGTCTTGGCTGATGGTATGTAATATTCTGGCCAACCTGTTTTCATCAGGTTTAAAAATTCCTAATCCTTGACTATCATGAACAGACACAGGTTTTCTGTAACCAAATGCACAATCTCAATCCTAGGCCATCATGCAACATCAATTAGTGTCATCATGCAACCTGACACAATGAGATCCATATCTGATCTCAATGTGGATATGCTGTCTATGACTGTAAGTGATCCTTCCTTTTCCCTATCATTCAAATGCTGCCATGATTGATCCAGTTCATAGAATCCCTTCAACAATATTCTTTTGAACCTGGCCTATGTCCTTCGCATCATCAGCAGCCTGGAGTGCTTCAGCATGATTTTATATGCTTATACATATTGCTTGTGGAATGTGTGTCTTTGGTGTCCATGTACCAATGCACTCTAGCTTTGCAGCTGCACGCACTGCACTTAAACTCATGGATGTGATGACCTTCAAGCACTTCGATGTCTGGCATTGGCTCAAAGAATTGATAAATAGGTGATGTCCATTCCTTTGTAACCATGCTGTCTTATTGTTTAATCTTTTGGATGTACAGGTCTAAGCCAATGGACAGACTGTTATGACTTCTTGTTTTTCCCTTTGTTACAACTACCCTTTTCATTGACTTGTGTTCATTCTCACAATTACCAGCATTGTTGGGCCATGCGTGGTAACAACTGTACTGTTATATCTTTGACCTACCCTTATGCTTCTCCTTTGAGTACCTTTTTCCCACTTCGTTCTGGTATATAAACCTAGCATCCTACATCTCTTGTTCCTCACACTAGTCTTACTTGAACCACGATCATCTCTTGCGACTCCTAGCATGACCCTGGAACTCTATAAGTCTTCGTCCTACTTTGAGTGGATGCTCGACCCCTTGACTTAGAACCCTCCAGAGTTCCTGGAGGTAGCACCCTAGTCAGAGAGTCTCTCTCTACCCCAAACCTTCAACCCTCACCAGAATCTCTGGTGATAAGAACCTTTGACTGGAGATGTACCCTCGTCTCTACCTTTGAACCTAGTCCATTCAAGTCTATGGTAGTCCTATCTAGGCCAACCGTAACAAAAGACTAGCATTATCTTTCGAGACTACCACTGTTGTAGGTCTCTACCATTTCTCAATAACCTCCCTCCGACCCTCATTGGGGCTTACGTGGCCTCACTGACACCCACAACTCCTCACCTGTCCCGTCTCCTCCATCCAAGGAAGACTTCCTTGACCCCAACATTCCTATCCAGAACGTCAACGATCCTGACCCAGCTCTTGATCTATCACATCAGCTGTCCGCTGCTTTAACTCTTCCTTGCACCCCAACTCCCCCATCTCCCGCCACTCTTCCCACTCACGTAGTATTTGTCCCACCACCTCCACTCTTGACCACCATGACTACTACCAAACCCACTGAACTCCATCTTGGCACCCCTGAACATTTTGATGGATCTTTTGACAAATCCCAAGCATGGATAAACACCGTCCAATTCTATCTCATTGTCAACAAAGCAGTCTATGACACCGATGAAAAGAAAATTGCTTTCACTCTTTCTTATATGACCAAAGGCTCAGCACTCACCTGGGCCATGACATTCCGCACCAGCTGCATTTCAGGAACGACAATCTCCTTTGGATCCTTTGCCGACTTCGTCTTGGCCTTCTAAACCTCGTTCAAGCAAAGAGACGTTACTGGAACAGCAGTTGCATGGTTGACAACCACTAGAATAACCCGGAAACAAGATAGAACCTACTTTCCATCTCTCACTGAGTACATCTCCACCTTCCAAAACAACGTAGCCCTCACCACAATAACTGACCACAACATATTGATTGGTTATTTCTCTGCTGGTATTCCCCCATCCTTGATGAAATGAATCATGTCAATGGACACCATTCCCTCTAAAGTGGAGGAATGGTACACGAAAGCCATCCACTTCCAGACCCAATGGAAATGAGCGGAAGAGATAGCTCAATAAAACCGACAACCTACAAAGGGGACCTACCATTCCTTCTCCACCCCCACTCCCAAGAATCGCAACCCTAATGCTATGGATGTAGACGTGGTAAAAGTCACTCGACTGACTCCAGAAGAGCAAAAACGGTGTATCGAGAAAGGACTTTGTTTCAGATGCTACAAACCAGGACACCTCAGTGGGGCATGTCCAATGTTCTCCTCACCAATAAAGAAGGTTAGACGTGTCAAACAAGAGAAGGAAATGGACGAGCAACTCCCCTCTTTGAAAGAAATAGAGGATGACGACGAAAAGGTGGTTAGACAAGTTTTGTTCTCAACAGATTTTTAAAACAGGAAGGTCCATCAACACAATCTTCCCCTTCTCATAGTGCACATATAACTGTACAAGCATTACCCAGATCTATGTGAATCCCTCTTCAAGTGATTGAACCCACACACACTATGAAAGTCATTGACACCCATGCTCTTGTCGATAGTGGAGCAGACATTTCCTGCCTTGACTATCAATTTGCTCGAAAAAACCACCTGCCATTGACCAAGTTATCTATCCCCGTCCATATCCGAAACACCGACCTTTCCAAGAATAAACAAGGACCGATCAAGTACACCTGTCGTCTATTCCTTAACATCGAAGGACTCATCCATGACATCACCTTCCATGTCATGTCTTGTGGGAAAGAAAATATCATCCTCGGACTTCCCTGGTTGCAAGCCGTTAACCCAAAGATAAACTGGCAAACAAAGACACTCTCCATCTCTGAGTCGACCAATCAGTCGAAACTTCTCTATGCCCTTTACTTGAACGACCTAGACCATCACAATCAGCTGTACCAAAAACTCCCAAATTCCCTGATCCACAAACAAATGGTCCATTATGTCTCACACCATCATCTCTTTTCCTATCTCCAACAAGAGAGCAAGAACCAGTTTATTGAACGTGCCTTGGATAATCGAGCAATTTTCTGTCTCTTACACTGTGGTAATCAATTTATCCCAAATCACTCCCCTATCATCGCAAAACTCACCACTGCTACCGAGTTGGCTGCAATGGTGGAAAAATCCAAACCCAAGGTCACTCTTCCCCCAGAATACAAATCATTCGCCCCAGTCTTTTCTAAGGAAGCTACCACCTCTCTTCCTCCCTCCCAACCTTATGATCATGAAATCAATCTGGACAATACCTTCACCCCAAAGATTGGTAAACTCTATCCGTTAACCCCAGAGGAATGGAAAGCTACAGAGGAATTCATCGACAAACATCTTGCCTCTGGGAAGATACGCCCGTCGAACTCCCCACAGGCGTCCCCTTTCTTCTTCATCAAAAAGAAAGATGGAGGACTCCATCCCTGCCAAGACTACCGATATGTTAACGAACATACTATCTGAGACGCCTACCCCTTACCACTTATCTCCGACCTCATCAACAAACTACAAGGAGCAAAGCTTTTCACCAAGTTTGACATATATTGGGGGTACAACAATGTCCATATTAAGGATGGTCATCAATGGAAAGCCACGTTCATCACCCATCGAGGCCTTTTTGAACCAACTGTCATATTCTTCGGGTTGTGCAACTCCCCTGTGACATTCCAACAATTCATGAATGATTTGTTCAGAGATATGATAGCCGAAGGATGGCTAGTCATCTATATGGATGATCTTCTCATCTTCTCCCCAGATGAGGCTACCCATGCAGAGCGTACGAAGCAGGTGCTCCAGCGGATAATGGAGTTGGATCTCCATTTAAAACTCGAAAAATGTACTTTCGCCGCTACAGAAGTGGAATATCTGGGAATGATCGTCAGACCTGGACAACTTGCCGTGGATCCTGTTAAACTGAATGGTATCACAAAGTGGCCAACCCCCACAAAAGTAAAAGATGTCCGGTCTTTCTTGGGCTTCGCTAACTTCTATCGACGATTCATTCCTGATTACTCTAATGTTGCATGACCATTAATAGACCTCACTAAAAAGAAGGCCCCTTGGCAATGGAGTGAACTTCATAACAATGCATTTTCCACTTTGAAATCCCTCTTCCTCTCGAAACCAACCCTACAACTCTCCGACTCCTCCTGTCCTTTCGCCCTCGCTGCGGATGCCTCAAAATACACATCCGGTGCCATCCTTCTCCAAACAGACACCAATGGAGATTGGCATCCTTGCTCCTACCTATCCCAATCCTTCACTCTAGCTAAGCAAAATTACAACATTTACGATCGTGAACTCCTCACAATTATTTGCACTCTTAAAACTTGGTGCCATTATCTCCATGGTTCTCCTTTCCCTGTTCAGGTGTTCACTGATCACAAGAACCTGACCTTCTTCCATTTCCCACAGCGTTTAAACCACTGCCAGGCTTGCTGGCTCCTGGATCTTGTGGACTTTGACCTCCACCTCACCCATGTTCTGGACACCCACCTCACCAGTCCCAATGCTCTCTCTCACCACCCAGACCTCCTCCCCTCTTCCGATTGCGACAACGAGGATGTTACCTTCCTTCCACCTTCTCTATTTGTCCAAGTTATTGATTCAGCCCTTTCCTTCCATATTGCATCTTCCTCCACCTCCGACCCCCTCATCCTGCAGGCACTCCAATCCATGGATGGTTCCATTCCCCCTGCCTTTCATTCCCACTTATCCGATTGGCAACATATCGACGGCGTGCTTACCTATAAGGGCCATGTCTACGTTCCCCCCAACAATACCCTTCATCAGGACATTCTCCGCCATTGCCACAAACACCCCACTGCAGGCCATCCAGGTTTCCTCAAAACATGCCAACTGGTTGCCGCAGACTTCTGGTGGCCAGGCCTTGCCTCCTATGTCCGTGCCTTCGTCACTGGTTGTGCCACTTGCCAACAGCATAAATTCAACACCCACCCAACCACACCACCCTACTCCCCTATCCCTTCCTCTTCCTCTCTCCCTTTCCACCAAATCTCCTGCGATCTTATCACAGATCTCCCCCTCTCTTCAGGCTTTGACACTCTTCTGGTCGTGATGGACCACGGCCTTAGTAAGGGGGTAATTCTATGCCCCACCAAGAAAACCATCACCGCCGAAGGAATTGCTTCCCTCTTTTTCCACAAAGTATTCCTCCATTTTGGTCTATACACAAAAATCATCTCAGATCGAGGACCCCAGTTTGCCTCTAAGTTTGCTAAAGAACTAGGGCGAATCCTCCAATACAACCTCACGCTTTCAACCACCTATCACCCACAGACCAATGGGGAGACCGAATGAGTTAATCAGGAAATTGAAACATATCTTTGAATCTTCTGCAGAAATAGACCTACCACCTGGGCAGACTTGATCACTCACGCTGAATTTGCCCACAACCACTGCCCCCATTCCATAATGGGTAAATCCCCATTCTTCCTCATGATGGGATACGAATCCATCGCTCTTCCCACTGTTCTCCCTTCCACCTCCATACCCACAGTAGAACTTCGACTCAAGGAATTGACCGCAGCATGTGACAAAGCACTAGCAGCTCACGAACTAGCCCAACAAGTGATGGCCCGCCATATACATAAACCTTTCTCCCCTTTTTCAAAAGGAGATAAGGTTTGGCTCAAAGCCCATAACCTGAAGCAACAGGTAACCAATCCGAAATTCGCCCCAAAACGAGAAGAACCCTTCACTATCATAAAGGTCCTATCTTCCATCACGTACAAACTCAAACTCCCAAAGACGTGGAAGATTCACCCTGTCTTTCATGCTTCTCTCTTATCGCCCTATGGTGAAAACCCCGTTCACGGCCCTAACTTCCCAAAACCACCTCCCGACCTTATCGAAGATGAAGAGAAATATGAAACTGAAAAGATCCTATGGCATCATGGCTCTCCGTCTAACCGTTCCTTCCTGATCTGATGGAAGGGATTCTCCGTGGAAGACAACTCCTGGAAACCAGAATGGAACTTGAAACATTCAAGGTCTGCTCTCAATGAATATAAGAAGCGACATCCCTCTGCATTTCCCTCTTAACTCTCTCTCCTTTACACCACCATGGCAATTGAATCTTCCTTCCCTATGCTTCCATCCCTTGCTAGTCCACTTCTTTCTTGTTCCATATCCTCTCCCTCTTCCTTAGAACCTTCTTCTTCCATCATCGAAGCTGTCACACGACTCCCCACCCCACACCCTGCTGCCGTATTCACCCCTCCTCCTGAGGATGACCTCCCACCAACGTCCTTAGCCTCCACCCCGGAGTTCTATCCGTCAATGTCCCTCTCTATGCCCATCGTCTACGCAACTTTCCAACCCAGTTAACCTTAGATCTGATGATGGATCATCTCAAAGACTCCCGTCTAGCCTCTATGCTCGATGCCCACCTAGACATCGGATCCCCACTCTATGCTCTTTACAAAATCTTTCTCCAAGTTGAACGTCTGGATACCCTTTATACCCTCAGTATATCTATTGCCCAAATCAACCTATGGGCCACCATGGTGTGAAGCATCAAGGACAACCTAGAAGGAGAAATCCTCCTAGTGCTACAACAACTAGGCATGCCAGAGCTTATCGAGGATGTTGAACGTTATCTATGGCAGATTGCCCCAAACGTCATACGCCCTCCCATTACACCCTCTGCCAGCTCCTCCCCATTGGGATCTGAGGAACAATGACTTGTAGAAGCCATGGAGGCTAATTGGCGTGGTCATGATGGAACAGTTCCCCTAACCCCATCTCACCCCCATTATCATGACGCCTGCTTTGCATGCTGACATCTCAGTTATGTCCGAGTCAATTGCAGGTATTACCAATGTCCCACCTGCCTTGAGTGGGCCCCAAACCATACGCAAGGAAAATGCCCCTGTAACCGCACTCATGCCCGTCATACCTCCACGACGTCCTCAATTTCATCTTATTCACTGCCCTCACCCACACCTGTACCTGTACCTCATCATCCCCAAGGAACTGGCCCCTTGCGTCATCGCACCACTCGCATCCACTGTCCTGCCCCTTGTTGTCACATCCGTCCAGTCATACACAACGACAACCATGACCTTGATCTCGCTTGGGATGAAGCAGCTTATGCAAACACCTCAGGCTCTCCAGGCCCTGATTACGGAGGATTTAATTAGGTGATTACAGGATATTCACCTTAAATGGGGGGTAATGTTACAACTTCTTGTTTTTTTCCTTTGTTACAACTACCCTTTTCATTGACTTGTGTTCATTCTCACGATTACTAGCATTATTGGGCCGTGCGTGGTAACAACTGTACTTTTATATCTTTGGCCTACCCTTATGCTTCTCCTTTGAGTACCTTTTTCCCACTTTGTTCTGGTATATAAACCTAGCATCCTACATCTTGTTACAGTTGACCTGGGATAAGGCAACCATAGACTTGAAAGACCGTAGGTTCGTATTGCCAATGTTATTGGCAAGGATCAAAGGTTCAAGGTAGAGAGAGACTCTCTGACAAAGGACGCTGCCTCTAGGGACTCTAGAGGGTTTCAAGGTCAAGGAGTCAAGTGTCCACTCAAAGTAGGACAGAGACTTATAGAGTTCCAAGGTCACACTAGGGATCACAAGAGGTGATGGTAGTTCAAGTAAGACTAGCGTGAGGAACAGGAAGCATAAGGTGCTAGGTTTATATATTGGAATAACATGGGAAGATAGAGCTCAAAGGAGAAGCATAAGGGTAGGTCGAAGATATAGAAGTACAAATGTTACCACGCGCAGCCCAACAATGCTGGTAATCGTGAGAAAGGATGCAAGACAAAAGAAAAGGGGAATTATAGTAAGAAAGAGGGAAATCGTAACACATCTCTTGTTCCTCACGCTAGTCTTACTTGAACCACGATCATCTCTTGCAACTCCTAGCGTGACCCTGGAACTCTATAAGTCTTCGTCCTACTTTGAGTGGATGCTCGACCCCTTGACTTAGAACCCTCCAGAGTCCCTGGAGGTAGCGCCCTAGTCAGAGAGTCTCTCTCTACCCCAAACCTTCAACCCTTACCAGAATCTCTGGTGATAAGAACCTTTGACTGGAGACATACCCTCGTCTCTACCCTTAAATCTAGTCCATTCAAGTCTACAGTAGTCCTATCTAGGCCAACTGTAACACAGACTTAGCCCCTCTGCAGGGATCTCTTCAGGCCTGGAAGGTGGAATCTCTGCAATACTTGGTGAGCAGCTGTGGTCATGTGGACCATCCAGGCCTCTGTCCTCTGACTCTGTCTCAATCTCCAAGTCCCTGGCATTTGCTGGATGCTGGTGGACCTTGGCAGGCTCCACTCTTGCCTTTTTTGCTATAGCTTTATCTGCAATTCTGAGGTGATTGGTTGCACTTAACTGCCACTTTTGTGAGATGGTGGCTGCCTTCTCTTCCATTGCAACCTTGGCCTTCTCAGTCATCCACAGAACTTGTTTGGATAGTGGGAGGGACATGGTGCCAGGTGGTATGGGAAGTTGGTCAGAGGGGGAGTTGGAGTTCCCTTTCAGGTACATGCAATTTTTTAACAGGCAGTACATTGCATTTGAGTTACATTCTATGTGGTCCAAGTCTTGGAATGGCAGTGGTGCTAGTGCAGCTATAGCCATGATAGTTATTTACATAGGTAGCAACATGGTAGTATTTTGAGGCTAACCCACAGTACAGGTGTGGATATGGGTGCAGGTGTAGGTGGCCGGCACCTCCACCCATATCCGTGACATACCCCTACCCACTACCCACACAGGTTACCCCTACCCATGACAGACCCTAATCAGTCAATGATCACCCCATTGAATCTGACCCCAAAAGCCAGTTGCCAGCTGGGGCCAACAACCACTCCCTCAAAAGGAAGTGGTCTGAGTTGGGGGATGCAAGTGCCAATGCATCAGAGGTTGAAGACTCCAACAAGGATGCAGCAATGAAAGCCACAGAGCATGCCTACCACGACATCAATGTGGAAATGGAGGTAGAGGGTAAGTTGCACAGTGGGTAGAGTGCAGTGCACTCAACTACCCAGGTGAGTTTCATATGTCTTAGGTGCACATGACATTTCATTTAATCCTTATCAGACTGCGGTAACAGCATTCAAGAACCTAGCATCCAAAAAAGTCAAAAGTGACCCAGCTGATATCCATGCCAGTGGACAATCGATGAATGTGTGCCCTGGCAACAACAACACTATTGAGCCAGACTGGTTCAGGAAAAATCCATGGCAGGACAGATGGAAATCCAGGGTACTTCCTACTCTTTGTCTTTGGGCTGGTGCACAAACAAATGTGTGGATGACCCCGAAAGATAGGATAACAAGTATTCTGATACTTGTCATACCTGTCATATTCCCTAAATTTCCCAACTCTGAGTT
>JBBPUP010000406.1:0-22371 GCA_038094735.1 Exsudoporus floridanus
GACTGACGCAATAATACAGCAAGATTTCGTCCAGAGGGTTCGCCCTTTGCCTTGGCAAGGACGCCTCCCGTTCCTTCAGCCCGTGCTGGAGCTGTCGGTGATTACCGAATGCCCCTCGTCACTTCGCACACTGTCTGACAACAAAACGAAGATAACAAGGGACACGGGTACCAGTACTAGGTCCGCCAAAGCTAATCTGTGGAAACTCTCTGGAGTGAAGGCGTTCATGACGTTTCCCGCGAAAATGTACACATTGGATCCGACATAATTCCCGATAGCAAACATCTCCGCTGTCTGGTGGCAGACAAAGATAACCACTTTGGTGGACACCCTGATGATATCTGTCCCCGTGAGTCTCCAGGTTTTTCAATTCAGAAGCCGTCGGAAGTCCGAAGATCGCACCAGATTGTGCCCCTCGGTAGGTTTAGCACCTCTCCGAGTTCCTGAATTGTCCTGGATGTTGGAATATCTCAAGGTACATATCGTTCCTAATCTTCGCGGGAGAAGGCGTAAGATTCATTCACACGTCGGAACATGTTGGGAGCCGTTTCCACCTATCAATTCACAAACACGACAGCCTTAGCTAAACATGTTTCTCCCAGTTTACTACAAGTTAGCGCACGTATCTTGGTGTCTAGCTTGGTACGATAATAGCCTTGGTATCTACAATCTATGCTCGTGATCGATGACCTCACGGGAGCGAGATACGGCCCTGCGGATCACGCGCTAGGACAATGGTAAGTGAGCACATTGTCAGGGGTCGCAAAACTGTATGTGAATAGAGTTACATGTAGCTCGAACGCCGGGTCAAGCCAATATGAAGATGTGCTGCTGTAACTTAGGAGATGCTGAAGAGCGTTCGAGTGCAAGATCTAGCAGGAACTCCGAAGTGGGGGGTATTGTCGGAGAGTCGTATCATTTTGAGTTGATCATGACCTTGATAACCATGTTTCCGTCCTCGTCTTTGCCGCGAGCTAATAGCTCGAAAGCGCGTGCTGTGTCCTCCAGGTTCAGGCGGTGCGTTACCAACTTGGCGATCCCCTGTAGCTTTCCAGAAGAAAGGAGAGAAAGGGCATCGGTGTAGGTATTGGCGTAGCGGAAGGACCCCTGTATGTCCACTTCCCGCAAAGCAGCCGCTGACAAGGGTAACATGACATTTCGAGTACCCATCCCAACTAGCATGACTTTTCCACCAGTAGCGGCCGCCTGTTTAGCATCACGAATAAGCGTCCCGCGTCACCCAGTCAAAGACTATGATGCTTACATATATTGACATCTGAATACACGGCTCGGCGCCGGTGCACTCGAAGACGATGTCAAAGCCATCGGAGACTTGAAAGGTCGCCAACACTTGTGATACGTTTTCTCTGGCGATTCGCAGTTGCTCTTCGTGTGTTTTGGGCTTGTGGGCGATGGACAGGCAATGTGTTTGGGAGGCAAAGCCGTTGGTCTTGGCAAAGTCCAACCGTTGCTGGTTAATGTCGATGGCCATTATCTGGGAAGCACCGTGTGATTTTGCGAGGGCACATGCGAGGACGCCAATAGTGCCAGCACCGAAGACAAGAATGCGCTGGCCCTTACGAAGGCCTGCACGTCTGCTGGCGTGGATCAGGACGGAAAGAGGCTCTGCTAATGCAGCTTCCTCGAAACTACAGCTATCGGGTAGCCTAACGGGGGATAAAGATAAAAAGGGGCTGAACAGTGGACATATGACAACCACTTACGGATGTAGGACGTGTGCTGGATGGTTTATACGGTCCTGAAGTGTCCCGTCAAGATGGGGGAAAGTCTTGGCGCTGCTGGCGAAGCGCATGCCTTTGCAGAGGTTGTAGCGTCCAGACTCGCAATAATTGCAGTGCTGGCACATAACACCTGCTTCGATTGCAACGCGTTGACCGGGTACAAGATTTTTTACGCCAGGGCCAACTGAGACAATCACGCCTGCGGACTCGTGGCCAAGGACAAGCGGGGCTTGGATGGCAAAGTCTCCATTTCGCCCTTCAAGGTAGTAGTGAACTAAGGAGACGCGTGATGAGCAAAGGGGACCAGGATTGGAACGAACAACACGCACGGTCGCTTCCACAAAGACCAGTCGCCCTTACAGCGACCTGAGCATGATTATACTGGGGGGGCCAGATGGGACGCTCCTCGAGACGGAGGTCCTTGGGGCCATATAGGACAGCAGCACGCTGAGAATGGACTTGTGCTGGGGACATTGAAAAAAGGAAGGGGATAAAAATGACGAATTAAAACCATGCGGATAGTCTTATAGGATTTGAAGAAGTAACGATCTCGTGAGGAGACTCGCCGGCAGGAAAGATGCCCTGCTCAATTAGTCCATCTCAGATTTCGTCGGTCCGTCATCCGAGCCGTATCAAGCCTGATGACATAAAAGCTGTCACGGTGTGTCACACACCATCACAGTTCCGTCACGCAAACTTCCGATTCTATTCCTCAATTCTATTATACCCCGTTTTGGATACGCCTTTGCGGCCTCTGCCGAGTCCAGATTCACAAATTTTTTGCATTTTCTGTAGGTATTTTCGTCATAAAATGGACGTCGAAGAAATATTTCCTGCGCCGGAGCATCGGTCCTTCTGCCGATCAGCGGGTAGATCAGACCTGACACCTCTTGTGCAGGGTAGCGGCACTGTCCCAGTGAATTTAAGCACGTCATCTCGCTGCCACACTTACGCTATCCCTCATGGACCCCACACCAGCCGTTCCGTCGCCCAAGCTGTTCGATCTATCCGGCCAGAATGTTCTCATCACCGGTGCTTCTAGGGGTAACGTACTTATTGTTCAGATGAGCAAGCTGCGAAAATGACCTTTGGCTCTTCGTCTCCGCGTTATGCAATGTGGCCCTCGAATGTATTAATCAAGGCATAGGGGCTGCGTGCGCCATAGCATTGGCCCAAGCGGGTGCTTCTATTTGTCTTGTCCAGAGAGAACCCCCTTTGGGCAGTGAACCGAACACGACCAGTGCAGATGCCATACGCGCTCTCGGAGGGAACGCGCAGATCGTCCATTGCGACCTGGCCGACTTGGACGCCGTCCGGAAACTCTTCCCCAGGGCGCTCGAGGTCATGGGCGGAAATATACACGTCCTTGTCAACTGTGCCGGCATACAGCGGAGATCACCAAGCGTCAGTTTCTCAGAGAGGGACTGGGATGATGTGCGTTATCCCTTCACATTGATTCTGTGCTTAATCTCGTTTCCCGCCTCTCATTTGATCAAATTCTCTAACCCTGTTCTAATTGGCTCCTTAGGTTCTGAATGTCAACCTTAAATCAGCCTGGTTGCTTTCACAGGCAGCTGGTCGCCACATGGTCCCTCTGCGGAGGGGAAAGATAATTAACTTTTGTTCTCTCATGACCTTTCAAGGCGGTCTCACAGTCCCTGCATACGCCTCCGCAAAAGGAGCACTCGGACAGCTGACCAAAGCTCTCAGCAATGAATGGAGCCAACACAACGTCCAGGTTAATGGCATATGCCCAGGCTACATTACCACAGACATGTGAGTTATCGTCCCGTGACACGCCGTTCCCGCCGGCTCACAGGTCAGCGGGATTGGAATTATCGGTGTCAAACAATCGGAAAACACTCTTATCTTTTGGACACGGGGCAACTTGCTTACCTTTCTGTTAAATGGTTTCCCTTCCTAGGAACGAACGGCTCTTGGCGGACGAAACGCGGTTCAGACAGATCTCGGAGCGAATTCCGGCCGGGAGGTGGGGAGACCCCAAAGATTTTGCGGGACCCGTCGTTTTTCTCGCCAGTGGCGCGAGTCAATATGTTTGTGGAGAGCTCTTGCTTGTGGACGGTGTGAGTTACCATACATACCATTTCCCGGCCATGGATTACAGTGATAATGATAACATCAGGGATGGATGGGTCGATAATCGATTGATATTGAAATCCACATTGTATCCTTCGCGCGAAACATGTCGCAATACTCGATGAGCATAACGCTGCCTTGACGTACATGTCCTTATCTTTCTGCGTTAGCTTGAATCCGTAAAGGCGGTCAGATGCGGCCATCAATTCAAATTATCCAAATGGAGGGATAAGTCTCATGCCCGTAATGGTCAAGTCGGGTTGAATGGAACTACGCTCAGCCACTGAAGCCTTCAGGGATGGAAGTGTTGGAGTCCTGTCAGTGGCTACGCGGACCAACTGCTTCGAACGCTTACCGGGCTGCTGGACGGATCACCGTGGCGCATTTTCACCCACTGCCCGCGCATCCCGAGTGAGAGAACGATATACGATTACACATGGACAACCCATAATCGATGGTAACATCATCGAGCAAATGATCGACTGCAGCCCCCTCGTCTCAACACACAGATAATTGGCACACAATATTAGTTGCTTCCTGGATGCTGCACTTACCCGGTGGAGAATTGAATTGAATTTACATGATACTACCGTATCAGCGAGCGAAATGGAATACAACGGAAATGACATAGTCCTAGCAGGTCACCTGTTGTTCATCAGAGCAACCCTAATTCCAAAGTGGGGGAGACAGGGTTCACGTAGTCCGAATGGGGATCAGCGAGTACCCTAACCATCAGTTGACAGCTGTTCGGGCAGTGGGTGGAAAGGTGACAAGAGTTCGGAGTATTTAAAGACGGATAGGAAAAATGGCAATAAAAGCTGAGTTGTCGTGGGTTCGTCATATATTTTGTGGTCGGGTGTGGGACCCGGTTTATCTGCGGTGCAAGTAATACCGATGGGAATCAGGCGTTCAGGGGACCGCATGGAACGCGCTTTCGAAATCGGCCTACCGTGTTCAGTTCAAGACCGTAGCGCCGATCGGGGAGAATAATCCTGGTTAACTCTGCGGCGAAGTGATCAAACCAAGTAAACCACTAGCGTTCGGAGACGCTGCTTCTGTCGCGAAACCCTAGATAGTGGTGTTTCGTGCGTTCCAATCGGCAGGGCTGGTGTTAATAAGTACGGTTATTCCAGATACAATGCGTGAAATACGTTTTCGCCCAAATTAATTTGATACCAATACCACTAGTACTGGGGTTGCGCAGGTCCAAATTCTATGAAAACCACGTGTTTATTGCGACGCCGTCACCTGACAGCTGGAGACCGGCGAATGTCATTAATATCGTGTGTCTTGCATTGGTGAGCTCACTTACATGGCTAACTGATTGTGCAAGGGACCCTGGCATGTGTATTTTAGCTGTCAGCGGACAACCCCAGATGGTAACCAACAAGCGACCAAAAAGGTAACCGCGGGGATGTACAATGGTATGTGCCATCGCAGAGGTGGGGGAAACTGTCACGGGATGATGACGGTGCAAAACTTACTGGGAAATGCGTCCACGCCACGCTGCGATGGTGGGCTGATTGCCCTCATAACTCTGGCGGCGTCCGAAATACCCCGTCAGTTGACCCTACCCTTTTTTATATAAAGAAGTGAGTTAGAATAACGACCGCCACGGGGAAGGAGTTATATTAGCCGACAGTTGCTGTGGCGTACGCCACTCATGAACGTGCAGAAAGGGTGGTTAAATTCAAGTTCAAGTTGGATCATGCTACATGGCTAGTTTGTGTTCTACTTGATGGATTAAAGGACTGGTATGAATTTGTTATTCATGCGAGCGACAATTTCCAGGTCTCATACATTGTCCTAGATGAGTGGCACATCGGCTGTTGAAGTTCTCACGGACTAGTTGGTTTAATATACAAGGTGGATGCTCAAATCGAGCGCCTGTCGTTGCGAAAACTTTATTTACCTGGACACCGACACCGCAGGTCTGAGATCTTCGAGGGTTGAACGGTGACTCATGATCAGTCGCATGAAATAATGTTTATTCCCAAGTAAATTTTGCGATGACATGAAAGACATGTCGGTGCCTGTGATCCGATGTCGCTCTGGTCGACACAGCGGTGGGATGCAAAGCAGCTAAGCGTTTATGTCCACTGTTAGCCCCATCGTCCATTTGGGAATACAGCGGCTGTACAACCATTCACTGTTATCTAGGCAAGGAGACTGCCAGTCCACGGCAGCATGAGATTGGAAAGTTTGACCCGCTTATCAGGACACTTGAACCCCGCTCCAAACTGATCTGGAAACGGGCAGGAAGCCTGGCTCTAGGCTTCACTTAATTCTGACTAGAGAAGTTCCCGAGAATCGATGACACCTCAAGTAGCGGCGGCAGCTCGGAGAACAATTGCCAGTTGTCCGATTACCAACAACTCAGGGCCTAGTCCTAGTCTTTGCCAACGGGGGATATTTGAGTTCTTGTCTCTCCGTTATCCTGGCTACTGATTTGTCCAAGGGTTTGGTTAGTTCCTCTCCTCAGCTATGGTTCTAACTTTGGGGAATTGTCTGACTGGGATCCTTGATCCGTACGTCTTCAATGATATTCAGCACTGACCACGTCTGTTTTCAGGGTTAATGAAATTCTTATCCACCTTTCTGAGTGCAGTCTAGGCCGCAAATCAATTGCAGCCACGTATTTCCGCTTGACGGGGTATCTCGTGATGATGCATAATCATCGCCATGGAGTCAGACACTTAGTCCCCAACTTTTAAAGCGCAGTTGCTGATTGACTGACTCATATGAGACAGTTGGAATATCGAAGATAATGAGGGTCGCAGGATTCCGAGTCAAGGTAAGCCACTTGAGGGACGGACCGATTGCCGACTAACCAGTCCAGCCGGTGGTAACATACTACACGCGTCTTGTGGGAAAAACTGTACTAGTGAACACACTCTCAATCTTGTGCCAATAGCCTGTCAGGTCATGTGGTACTCCATGGAATAGACCGATATTTTTTAGAGTCTCTTCCCGCGAGGGCGACTCGCTAGTTCTGACGTGGTCGAGATCATTGCAAGGCGACTGGAACTGGAGATGATGCGAAAGTGGCACCGCAGTAAGCTGCCAACCCATCCAGGATCAATTCCTCCGCCCTCCCGTTGGATAGGAGGAGCATGATCCCAAACGAGGTTGAGGCTGAGGGTCTGGATTGTGTCTTTGCCGGGCTTAGTACCAACTGCAGAGCAAGATTATACTCGCGACCGACTCGCCCCAAAAAGGCTTCACACAGGTGTGACTAGGCTGTGGGAGCAGGTGGGGAGACATGTGAGACCATATTGACCGATGAGTGTGATCGGATTGAATGACGCTCGTCCGAATTGTCACCTCTTCTAAGAAGTAGATATCATGGATATCTGTAAGGCCAGAAAGCAGGTCAAATGGCCAAGGTCTCTTCGTTGAGTACCTTCCCACTCTAAACACTACCTTATAGAACGTAGATGGGATCAACCTGTATAATCCCGCACCATGTGCATAATTGATGGTTGCACATGTGATTTGCAAGTTCTTAACGATGCGGTGCAGCCAGGGCCGACGGTGCGCTCCAAGGCAGCGTCTGCCTTTTGAGCATGATCTGTGCGTTCAAAGTCAACCGACAACCAAGCGCATTCGGACACATCCCATACTGCATGACTAAATTCAGACACAAGGAATATTTCCGCATCGACGTCGTCACTGTCGAATTCTGGGGTACCGGGTAAGGGTTCCTCGGCAAAGACACAAGACTTCAGTTTGACACATGGGTTGGCGCGGTACGCCTCCGGAAAAGCGCGTCCATGGCTATCATCCGCAAGTCAGGAAGTTTGGCGCCATAATACCGACCTTATTGCCGCGGCTACACCACCGCCCGATCAGACGCCACTGAACGGAGCTGTGTATCGTTGTGGTGGTGTCGTTGCAAGACTCATTAGCTCGGGATCTTTTGCACGAGTCAGACAGCCCGACGGGGTACGTGAGCTCGGGCGGTTGATTGGTAAGTTCGCTCACGGTGCTCGGTTCCGGGGTCCGGTCATCCCTGACAGAGTCTGTCACGGTCTTGTTTCACCTACTTGTATTTTCTTCACGACCACGTCTCAGTTTCAGTTCACTCTGGTCATCCTAGGGGTATGCCTCAATACCAGCTGCCAATCGCTGCTATCTTAGCAGCTACTGGTTTTGGGAGCACTCTCGTCCTATATGTCACAAGGCCCCAGCAACCAAAAGTTCAACTTCCAACCTCCGGTGAACAAAACGAATCTCTGTTTCACGATCCTTTCGACGTGACGTGTCCAGAAGATTTCGTGGATGGTTATCCAATCAACGAAGTAGCTTTCTGGAATAAGGCAGGCACTCACACAGTTTGCCAGTCTTTCCTACTTATCTCCACTCTCGTAGGTTCGCCTCTGGAAACTGCTGGTTTCTGTGCTCCTTGTGGCGATCCTCATTCTCCAATCTATAAGTCTAGGATGGACCTTTTCCGCCGAAGAGGGCGACAGCAACTTGACCTACGCCTTCCACGTCGCGTATGCCTTCTATCTCACTGCGCTCGCCTTTCGCGCTGTCTATCAGAATGACATGGAATCTCATTCCCAGTCAATAATTCATCTCGCGGTGTTGACTTTTGTACCTACGACGCTCCTATTCGCCACCGCTATCCTGCCGACTTCTCAGCCTGTCAGCCTGTTGATGCTCCCGGGTTTCTCCGCATTGCTTGGAATGTGGTACACCATTCTTGTCCTCTATTTCATCATCACTGTCATCGTGTTCACGATCCCCATGGGTCCGCCCTTGCACTACCCGTCCAAGACTCTCTACTCCGACAAGATTATCAAAACTGCAACGAATCGTGACGAAAACAATGTCTGTGGTGTCGTCGGAGCTTCTGTCTGGAGTCATCTGCTGTTTAACTACACCACGAAGGTGGTTATGCTTGGTTATACTTCAGAGTCTCTCGAGATTGGTGACCTCCCGGTCGTCCCTGCCAACATGCGAGGTACCCACCTATACGCTGCCATGCGACGCACCATACGCACCGTCAAATGGAGCCTCCGTTGGTGGCGGCCCCGCGTAGGGTCCGGTTGGGAGCTCGCGTATCGGCTTATCAAAGTCAACACTCTGCCTCTTATCGGATTAATTTTGCTGGCTGCTGTCTCGGCTGGCCTCTTCTACACACCGCCGCTGTTCCTGAGACAAGTGGTTGTGTATTTAGAATCAGACCCCAACAGAGAGGATCGGAGTTGGGGTTGGTTTTATCTTGCGGGCATGGTATTTTCAACTGCGTTCGTCGACATTGGTAAGACACATCCATGAGCCCACAGACACGTTGGTCACTGACAATCATATCGAGCCACTGGGCAACTCTGGTCTCTTGCCACGACCACTGTCCAAGTTCGTCTGAGGATCCAACTGAACACGACTCTATTTGGCAAGACTCTTGTGCGCAAAGACGTCGCGTCCTCCTCCAGTGGCTCAGACACGTCTAAGAATGACGAGGATAAGAGGAAGGAGAGCACGGCCGATGAAAATGACTTTTCGAGTAAGGCACAAATCATGACGCTGATGACGACAGACGTCGATCGCGTTAGTGATTTCTCGTGGCATATGTTCACGCTGGTTGGTACGGGCCTATTTCTGTTATTTCCGGACGCTGTAATCGTCACTAACGCGGGCTGGGTAGACTCACCAATTGAAATTGTCATTGGCACCTGGTTCCTTTATAATCTACTTGGTGTGTCGTGTTTCGTTGGGCTTGCTGTAATCTGCTTGTTTTTGCCTTTGAACCACTACGGAGGCAAGGTCGTAGTCAACGCCCAAGAAAACTTGATGAAAACGCGTGACGAGCGCGTGGCTTTAATGAATGAGGTGCGTGAAATTACTGAACGTCAGTCGTGTTCCTTTCGTGATGCCAGATATTCAGATACTGGGTGCGATCCGCATGCTCAAGGTGGCAAGCTTCAACCCATGATAATGCCTGAAACTGATATTTGCATTAGTTCATGGCTTGGGAACGCAGTTTCGAGAAAAGAGTGCTAAAAGTTCGAGAGAGAGAGCTGAAATATCAAAAATTGAGTTACATGGTCGAGCTGCTATTCAACGTGCTCTGGTATCATCCTCTCGTCTCGTTCTCAAGCCAATTCTGACGGTGTGTGCCACAGGGATGGTTCACCAATTCTAGTTACTATCGTCTCATTCTGGCATTTTGCGGTTGTTCGTGGGCAGACACTAACGCCTTCGACTGCATTTACTTCTGTAAGTCAGTCAGCTTGCATCAAGTAGCCACGAACTGACTGATCGCTGTTGGTAACAGATCCTTGGTAAGTAACGGTTCAGGCATTTCTCTCAGTTTTCTGATATTCCATCAAGTCTTCAACGAGATGAAATTTGCATTGAATGCGCTTCCGGAAACATTTATCAACATGCTCCAGGTGAGACAAAGAATGTCCCACCACTTACTCGACTGAACAATAACCTTTTTCAGGGTTTCGTCTCCCTCCGCCGTATCGAAAAGTATCTCCACAGCGCGGAAGTCAACCCAGTCCCTCCCCTGAACATGCAACCTCAGCAAATCGCACTCCAAAACGCGACAATCACTTGGCCCCAAGAGCGTTTTCACCAAAGCGGTAGTGCCACGCCATCCACTGCGGGTACTCCCAGGGCTAAATTCATATTGCTTGATCTTGCTTTGTCTTTCCCTGAGGGGGAATTGTCTTTAGTATGCGGAAAACTTGGAAGTGGAAAGACATTGCTGTTACTAGGTGCGCGTCACTACAAAGCTGACCTTTGAGTATCTCTGACATATAGCCGGTTCAGCACTCCTCGGTGAAGCAGATATTCTAGCCGGTCAAGTTATATGCCCCAGGTCTCCGCCTGATGTCCTTGCAAGTTTCTCCCAAAAATTAGCCTCCCCCGAAGACTGGGTCGTCGATGGTGTCTGCGCCTATGTCCCTCAAGTAAGTTTTACTCCTTTTTCGCAAGAGGAACTTTTAATATCTCATTGCTAGACCGCATGGCTTCGGAATGCCTCTATCAAAGGTAGCACAAGGTGTCACACTGATCGGGCTTCATGCTAATTTACCTAAAGACAATATCCTTTTCAACCTTCCCTATGACGAAGAGCGATACAAAGAGACCCTCAGAGTTTGTGCACTCGAGAGTGATCTTCTTATTCTCGAGGACGGGGATGAGTCTGAAATTGGTGAACGTGGTGTAGGTTTGTTTTTATCGTCCGATATAGCATGCTTAGATAGACGTTTTCGAAGGTCAACTTGTCCGGAGGTCAAAAAGCTCGAGGTAGGTTCGTTCTCCTATGTCGCGAAATTTGACTTTTGAAGGCATTTCTGCAGTTTCACTGGCTCGTGCAATATACTCTCGGGCATCGATCTTGCTTCTCGACGATGTTCTGTCCGCAGTCGATGCTCACACGGCGTACCACCTCTACAACGAATGTTTGAAAGGCGAGCTAGTGCGTGGACGAACGGTCATCTTGGTTTCTCACCACGTCCAACTGTGTGCTCCTGGCGCCAGCTATGTCGTTGCTCTTGATAATGGACGTGTTGCATTCCAGGGTGACCGCGAGTCATTCGTTGCTTCGCCTGTTATGGCGACTCTCGTGCACGCCAACACAGGCGAGGCCGATGAGAAGGATGGACCAGCTCCAGTCGCTGAGGTGGAAAACCAGTATGAAACAGCGGAAGCCACGTGCTCAACAGAGACCGAACCGACCTCCGAGACGAGTTCCACTGCTTTCACGACCGAAGAGAGCAAGTCAGAACCAGAGAAGAAGAAACCCCCGCGCAAGCTGATTGAGGAAGAGAAACGCGCGGTTGGTCACATCGGTCGGGATATTTGGGAAACGTACATCAGAGCTTGTGGAGGGTACAGATACTGGCTCATCTTTGGTTTTTCCCTTTTACTCGGAGCCCTAAGTCCAGTGGTGGAGAATTGGTGGCTAAAGTAGGTTTGAGCCTGCAGGTCAAGGTGACTTCCGCGACGCTGATATCCTTCATTAGGACGTGGTCTGGCGCTGAGCCCGCCGAAGCCGAGCGCAACGGACCAGTGTATTACATCGCTATCTATGCCGCGGTATGATGTTTTCAGTTTCTGCTAAAGCATTTTCTGACTCGAGTTATAGGTTACAATCTTTGGTAAGTACAGGGATATACGGGCCGTCGCCAATTAACATGTCATACCAGGGCTTTTCTTGAACGTGTTTCGATTCTATATCCTTTGTGAGTTGTGTTTATCGGTGGCCATGCTCCAATGCCAACTGGATCGCGCAGACACTGGTTCTATCAACGCATCGACTATTCTTTACAAGAGTAAGAGTATTATCCCGATTATCTTGATCTTTGCCCACGTGGACGACAGGGTTGCTGGAAACTATTCTTTTCGCCAACATTCGCTTCCACGATACTGTGTCCCGTGGCCGTCTCCTGAACCGATTCGGGAAAGATTTCGAGGGTATGTCGGGTTTCTGTTCCGGAATGTTATTTCATCCTTTTTTCTAGGAATTGACAGTTCGATGTCTGATAATTTTGGACGTAGCATTGTCTATGGTTTAGCGGCGATTACTATCATTATTACAATTAGCATTGTCGGCGGCCTTCCCTTCATTATCGCAGCTTTAGTCCTCAGCTACCTCTACTACAACGGTGAGGAATCCCGGTTTCATGATGGCCAATCAAACTGATGGACACCCAGTGGCCAAGGTGTATGGTCAAACAGCTCGAGATATGAGACGTCTTGGTTGGTGCTTTACGACTTTGTTCGAATCTGACGTCTAATCTGACAATTTCAAGACTCCGTAACGCGTTCGCCATTGTACTCGATGTATGGAGAGACAATTTCCGGTGTTGCGATCTTACGTGCCTTTGGGGCGTCATCGAAATTCTTGCGTGACATGATCCGCTGTGTTGACACCGTGAGTGACTTGCCGATGAATGTATTCGATGTTCGTTGATCCCACGCTTAGAATGCAAATCCATATTACTGGATGTGGGGAGGTGGGTGCTGGTGTGTTTAGATAACGACCGGAATTGTTGACGATATTCGTAAGTAAATCGCTGGCTTTCGATGAGATTCAACTTGCTCTCGAGTCTTGTCGTCGGCTTGACTGGTGCGGTTGCAATATTTTATCCGAGCATATCTGCAGCCTTGGCTGGATTTGCCCTGTCCTTTGCTTCCAGCATAACTCACAACGTGCGTCCAAATCTCTGAGGTCGTCTGCAGTTGTGACTGATCGTGCTGTAGCTCTTGTTCCTGGTACGCCGCTTCGTCGCACTCGAACAATCTATGGTTAGTACTGCGGTTCCTTATCTTAATGACATGCATTAACGCTAGCCAAGGTGGCTCTCGAGCGCGTCAAGGAATACTCGGAGCTCAAACGCGAACCACCGGAGTTTGTGGAGCCTCGGCCTGACGCGTCTTGGCCAGAGAAGGGTCACATCAAATGCGAGGATTTGGTCATCCGATATGCCGTGCGTCTGTCTTTCTTCGCCAGATGACAGTGACCAAGTTCTGCCCCAAGCCTGAACTCCCCAACGTACTACACCACCTGAACTTTGAGGTAAACCCTGGTGAAAAGGTACAAGAACATCATGGACAACAGCCAGCGCGCTTCTTGCTGATTCTGTAATTTACAGGTTGGTATACTAGGCAGGACCGGCTCTGGAAAGAGTACCCTCGCGCTCTCGTTCTTCCGATTCGTGGAGGCGACGGAAGGAAAAATCGTCATTGATGGCGTCGACGTTTCAAAGATCGGCCTGACTGACTTGCGGAGCAAAATCACGATCATACCTCGTGAGTACTTGACATTCTCAATCTGCATTGAATGGGCGTTCACCTCACCGTGTAGAGGACCCTACGATTCTGAGTGGCACATTGCGATCCACATTGGATGTTTTCGACGAGTACGAGGACGCAGACATCGTGGGTGGCAACACGATCTTGTTTTGCGGCAGAGGCTGACTCACTCTCTCACAGTTTGAAGCCCTCCGTCGCGTGCATTTGATACCATCTGAAGACGTTCCTGAAGAGACACCAGACACGATCAACGCAAACGTTTTCCGGAACCTCGATTCCCCCGTGTCCGAAGGCGGTGACAACTTTTCCACTGGGTGCGTGTTCATTTGGTTCCGGAATACCCCCTCGCCCTCGTCGCTCATGTTGGCCAAAAAAAAAAAACAGCGAAAAGCAACTTCTTTGCATGGCGAGAGCGATCCTGAAACGTTCCAAGGTGCTGGTCATGGACGAAGTAGGTGTTTCAAGTTGGCACGCGAGTGCATCGAGATCAGATCAAAATGACCCGTTTTGCGCAGGCCACCGCAAGCGTCGATTATGCGACCGACGAGCTCATTAGCAAAACTATCCGACAGTGAGTTCCCTCGTCTTTTTTGGCTTGGTTGCGACTGACCACTCGATGCAAGTGAATTTGCCACTAGCACGATACTCACGATTGCGCATCGCCTTCGCACCGTCATTGATTACGATCGGGTAAGTCGTCTGCGGACGGTGTTTTCCTTTCATTTGACCCGCATTTGTAGGTAATGCTCCTCGACGAGGGTCACATCGTAGAGTTTGATCGTCCAGCGGCCCTCTTGGCGGACCCTGACTCTCGTTTCCATTCTCTGTGCAAGGCGACTGGTCGTAAAGAGTTTTCCGTCCTAAAGAAGTTGGCAGGAGCCTAGAAGCTAACGTTATTCTATGTCCCTACATACCCCGTTGTACAAATACGTCACATTGCAGAAACCATCTATGAACTCTTAAAACCATAGTAAGGGGAGGGGTTCATCCGAACAACGTCTCTCCTTCACTGGGGACTCCACATCTTCTTTTGAACAAAGTCTAGCAGTTCTTCGTCTGTCAGATTCCTGAGGTCCGACGAACGGTCGACATCCTGGAAATGATGGTCAATTTATGGGCTTTAGGTCCGGAACTAGACTGGCGGCTGACCGCTGCTTGTGCAGCGCGGATGACGCGAACTGCAATGTGTGCACTGATCTCGCGGATGCGCTCGATGCGAGGGTAGATGAGCTCCAGCGCACGCTCGTCCCAGGAGAGCGAGTTCGCAAGCCCAATCGCCGATGCCTCCACCATGCTGTCCGTCACGGACGACGCGCGACAGAGGATCGAACCTAGGCCGAGACCTAGTCCATGCAACTGTTAGGCATCGCTCAAAATACACGCAGCGCCGACAATGACATACCCGGGAAAATGTACATGTTGTTTCCTTGACCGGGCTCCCACCTTCTCCCACCAAAATTTTCCGTGGGGAAAGGCGAGCCGGAAGCGAACAGCACACTGCCGCCGCTAGCCCGGAGAGCCTCGGAGAAAGTGCATTCCGAAAGCTGTACGGGGTTCGAAAGAGGGAAGACGATCGGCCGAGGGGTCTGTGAAGCCATACGGCGGATAACAGCTTCGGAGAAAGCGCCCTTGATGGTCGAGAGACCCATGAGGGCTGTGGGCTTCACATGGCGGACTATTTCGAGCAAGTCCGTCATAGGCGGACCTGAATAGTCTTTTCTGGAGAAGGCTAATGATTACGAGAAGCATGACTGTAAGTTGGATGTTGTCCGAAGCTAGCTTGATGGCCTGCCTTTCTTATATTCTGCGACGTTGTCGCGACCGTCGTAGATGAGGCCCTTGGAGTCAACGAGCCAGATGTGGCTACGAGCCTCTTCCTCGGTCATGCCATTGAGAGTAAAGAAGCTAAGCAACTGAGTAGCAACTCCAACACCGGCAGAACCGGCACCAAAAAAGAGAATACGATGTTCACGAGGCTGGAGAGGGGACAGGCGTGCGGCTGAGAGGAACCCCGCCAACACCACTGCACCTGTACCTTGAATGTCGTCGTTGAACAGGGGGAAACGGTGCCTAAAACGAGAGAGTAAAGAAAAGGCATGATCTGTGGAGAAATCCTGTCATGTTCGGCATTAGCGCCATCCATCCGTGGACAGTCCGTTGGGGCGTGCATATGATACCCACTTCGAATTGGACTAAAAGTTTAGGATACACACGAGATATTTCGGTCATGAATTCTTCCATGAACTCGTCATACTCGGCCTCCGAAGCACGCCTTTGGCGCAGACCGAGGTAAAGTGGATCGTCTAGGAAGGTTTGGTTGTTTGTCCCTAGGTCGAGAGTGATTGGGAGCGCAGAGGAAGGGCGGATGCTGAAGTATCATTAGTGTAAGAAATACAGTGGATAATTTGAGGGAATGGTTACCCAGCGCCAGCAATATAAAGTGACAGTTTGCCGATCGCGATGGGCATTCCATTCACACCAAGGTCGCCCAGACCAAGGATGCGGGACCCTATAGGGATCTATCAGCTCTACCGACTTCGGACGCGCTGAGATAGACTTTCCATCCGTCACAACGCTGATGCGTGCCTCTTTTATAGCCGGCCAATTGCGGAGGACAGTTCCAATCTTGCCCTTGTCTTTAATGGAGATAAACTGTCGCGTACTCAGTGGAAAGATAAGCTCCTTATGGAGCGCTACGTACAAGGCCTTCGGGCCTCCTGAAATTCTGTGAATATTGCAGGCAAGCGTCTCCGACGGTTGGGGTGTAGATGAGGGGTGTAACTTCCTGCAAGGATTATCAACACAAATGAATGTGGTCAAGTCGACTACGAACACTCATGTTAGTCAGACACAGATAGTAGAATGCATCTACATCGGCATCTTTCAACTGAGAGAGGAAGATGTATTTTTCAATGTTGCTCGTCTTGGAGCGCAGTTGCAACAAAACACGTTGGTGGTGGACATCCCGAGAGAACGCAGGGGGAAGAAGACCCTCTGCGGGTGGCGGCGTTGCTATTGGGTTACGTCAATATGGAGACCGTGGGGGCAGAGGCTCCCCAGATAAGAAGACGTACGTTGCGATTCCAATTTGAGCTTCTGCGCACCGTCTGGGGCAGACCAGTATGGGGTGAGCACGATAGTCATAGCAAGGGTGGAGATGACAAAAGTAATGTACGGATAGGAAACTTATACTCGGCGGAGAAAGTCGGGAAATAAGATGGCGCAAGAACTTTCTTTTTTTTGGGGGGAGGGTGAATGTTTACCTGCATGCCAAACTGGTAACGCACCGGATGCGTAATAAGACAGGGCGCAAAGTCATGACGACACGATGGTGAGAAGATGTCCGCTTGGATATTTTTCAACGAGACACAGCGCAAAGGCATGACGACAGGATCGTACAAACCTGGCTACTCCGTCCCTTGTAAGAATGGCGTCGCAGCGTAGCTCATCCCACGCAAGGCCAGCCAGACGGACACAGCAGGACCAGAAACTCTCATGTAACCCTGGGCTGAGAACGGCATGTGACAAAATGCACGTGATGAGCGTCACGCGTATATTGTCACGTACGCGCGCCCCTTGTGTGCAGTCGATCATGTCGTCCGCCACAGATGATGCCGACACCTCACCAGAGGTCATGTTACAGTTCTACAGGATGCTCTATCCATTCAAGTCGTTGTTCACCTGGTTAAACCACGAGCACGTCCCCACTAAGCTCTTCACTCATCGCGAGTTTGCATTCACCCTCCAGGGGGACGTATATTTACGATATCACTCATTCAATACCGCGGAAGATCTTAAAAAGCAGGTCCTAGCATTGAACCCAACTCGTTTTGAGATCGGTCCAGTGTACTCCGCCAAAGTGCGCATTCTCCTTGGTCACACAGTATATCGTAACTGATGACCGTGTCTCAGCCCCGCGACAAAAAAACTATTCGTCCTTCTGCATTTACCCCCCAGAAACGCGAACTTGTGTTCGATATTGATATGACCGATTACGACGGTGTTCGTACGTGTTGCTCCGCCGCAGACATATGCTCCCGTTGTTGGGGCTTTATCGCAGCCGCGGTCAAAGTCCTGCATTCTTCCCTTGTCGACCAATTCGGCTTTCGTCATCTTCTGTGGGTCTATTCTGGTCGGAGAGGGATACATCTGTGGATAAGTGATCCACAGGCTATGGATCTCACGGACGATCAACGGAGAGCTCTCGTCAGTGCTTTGACGGTGGTTGAGGGTGGGAAGGAGATGGTGAAGAAGGTAAATGTCCGGATGAGTAACAAACCACTACCTCCATCGTTGTGGGGCGCTCTGTCCATCCTCCGTACCTTGTTCAATCCGCTCGTCCTGGATGATCAGGATTGTTTCGGTTCGGAAGAGGGTTGGGAGACACTGCTCCAATTGGTCCCAGACCGAGCAATTGTCGAGAGGCTTCGTACGGAATGGTCGAAGGACCCTGCTAGACCATCCATGCAAAAGTGGAACGCGCTTGGCACACTCGTCAATGAGACTGAAGGCATCGAGCGTGTGAGTTTAGCCAGGTCATTTCTCTCCCCTTAGTCTGACGAGATGCTTGCTGTTCAGCAACGTCTCTTCTTTGCATTAGAGGATATCATCTTGCAATATACCTATCCTCGTTTAGATGCCGAAGTCTCCAAACACCGAAATCACTTGCTCAAGGCACCATTTTGCGTCCACCCCAAAACAGGGCGAGTCTGCGTGCCCGTGGACCCAGAGAATATCGACCGGTTCGATCCACGGGGTGTTCCAACAGTTGCTCGGTTACTACGGGAACTGGACGTCGCGGGGGAGGGTGCCGACTGGGAGAAGACAAGCTTAAGGCCGTATGTTGAGATGCTGGATAGACACACAATGGGTCTGATGGAGGATGTAAGGAGGACAAGACGCACAAAATACAATGGTGAGTAGGATGTCTTTTATGTAATTACTAGTAGTCTGACTGGTGGGTATCGGTCAGATGGCGGATGGTGATACGGTTTACGCCCGAGAGAGTTGTGCCTTGTATATTCGCTTTTGAGGGGTTAATTACCTGATATGGAAATACCATCCCCTGCCAAGACTGACGAGCACTGACCAATCGGAACAGGTGTAAATCAGATTTGGTGCAATATGGATGTTCCGGCCCATGACGCCTGGATGGGATTCTGCCTGAGAACACTCACGGCAGTCAGACGTTGACGACCATGTCCACCACCCAGCCCTCAGTGGTCCCAATGTCGACAACGCCCCCGCCGTCATCGACGAGCGCAGCGTCCGACCCTATCAGTGATACGTCGACTCTTCTCTTTGGGTTCCTTGTCAGTGCCTTGTCCATATTTGCTATCTTCATGACGTCTGCTGTTATTTGGAACCGTCTTGTCGCCCGGCGCCGCGCCATAGATGCCATGTTGGCAATGAATCCTCCTCGAGAACTACCGCGGCTTTATCGACCCACGATGTGGGACATTTGGGCCATGCCTTGCAGGAAGTCCCAACCATGGTTGGATATCAAAGTAAGCAAATCTCTCCGGTGCAACCCTGACTTTGGAGTGAATTTTCCTGTTGCCAGCCAGTGGCAGCTCACAAATGTGTTTGTCCCGCAAGCCCACCTCGGACTACACAGACAGGGCAGACCATATTGTCCTGGAGACATCATTTAATGAACAGAGTGCCACCCGAAATCACGTATCTGTTCCAACAACCAATACCCCAAGCATCCTCTGCGTCGAGAAATACCAACATGTCTCAAGTGGAACTTTCGAATGGATCGGATATCCAGATTTCATTACTGATCGCCATGCCTCACCCACCGCAGTTAGCGCAGGAAGGAAATCACGGGCATGACCAAAGGTTACCCGAAATGGTTTTTGCGACGACAAACGTTCCTTTTTATGACCCGGCGCCGTCGTAGGATCGATATCTTCGTCTAGGTGTCCCAACATGTATTTGATGTTTCGTTGCCCCTGTGATATTTGAGCGTACTGACTATGTTGCACGTCTCTCTTTTCCTTCGATTTCTGGAGGTTCGGCACTTGTCTTGGATTGCGCGGCAGACATTACTAGCTCGTTGAAGTTTTGTACCCTCACATTCGAGTAATCAAGGAATACTCTGACAGAGTGCTGTAGTAACTTCCCACGCAAGAAGCAGTACAGCGATTCAGAGTTTTCATCTTAACATTGCTGATACTCCACCCAACAAACTTAAGTATGATGCGCCGCAGCCACCCCGCGTGTCGTCAATCCAAAAGGAACCTTCTGATCTGGGTTGTATGGACAGCGTACCTTGGCTCGTTTGGGCTGTAATCTGTCCGCTCAAGGCAACTTGATCCCATTGCGCCTCCCTCCCGTCTTTCTCACAAAATGTCCAGTTCTTGCTTCTGCTCATGCAAAATCTAATCAAACAGTCTCAGCATCGCTTTATCCGGCGCTACTGCCGTTGTTCACGCCTCACTGGTGGCGTCTTTGAAGGATGATTGCCTCCGCCGCCTCATTTCGGTGGCAGCCTCTGGCCATGTTCACACACCCGCCTTCGGTGGGCGCGAATACAGCAAGATGGCGCCTGTTACGCGACGGGTCTCCTGCGGTTGCCTCGTGTTCTCCATATATAGCGAACCGCGGAATGTTCCAATTATCGTTCGGTGGCAGAGCCTGTCCGGTTTGGGGTTGAAACCTCGACCGCAGGGGTATATGCCATCATACATGGGATCCTCCCAAGGAAAGAGTTGCTCGAGCCAAGGGTTCGAATGACATGCCCCGTTTTGAGGATATTTGTGTCCTGGACTCGGCCGAAGGGCGGCGCATTCGTCATCGCCGTCCCGCTGCATAAATGGCGCAGTTTTAGGGACATATGTCCATCTGACGACTCTCCTCTCATAACACTGTCAGTTCACCACCACCACCGTCCCCCTACGCTGCACCCCTCGCACACGATGCAGTTCCAAACAGTGAACCTCAACCCTCTTGTCACCTCAACCCTCACTGAGACTGCACACGTCCTGCCAGTTGTTATCGACTGGGACGTCCGTCATCCACCACGTCACGCCGCGCGTGTAGCTGGCCAAGTCGTTTCAGCCTACCATCTGACTCAGCTGGCCACGTTCCCTGGCGTCATGTCGCTGCGCGTCGTCTCCGACCTCCTCTCGGAGAATTGGGTCATCACGGCCCACAACCCTACCGGAGTGACGATCGAGGATGTGCTTACAGAGATATACAAAGGATTCCACCAACCACTCTCGCAGCACGAGTGGGAGTGCATGTCGCCAATGGAACGTGGTCGTATCCTATCCACGTTCTATGCGCGGTGCGCGGCGTCTCGCAACTGTGAGCGTGCTCACTATGGTGGTGTACGTCGCATGGACTGCCTGCTACACACGACCATGTTCGCGGGCCTTTCCTCACCCATGATGAGGAATAACCGATTGGAGGTCGTCTTGACGCTCTCAAGAGATTTTGGCGCTCATAGTCGCGCTCGGAGTCATCTGGAGTCGTAATCGGCGCGGGCTACGCCCCGGACCCGTCATTAATTAGCAAATCGTCATAGCATGTCTACCCTCTCCTAGAGTCGGAGACTCTTCATGAATGCGAGCATGGCAGTCTGGCACTGCCTTTTTGATAACGTACGGATATCACTTCTACTTATGATTATGTTACCCAGGACCAGACTCATCGCATAGCCATCCTCTCTCTTCCTAGTATTACTTTAGATCAGAAACTTCCACAGAACAGCTAGCCACAGCCCAGCTCTTCTGTCGTGTCATTGTGCCACGGTTCTCACTCATAGTAGTCTACTATCGTTTCATGGATCCGTATTCAGTTTGCTGTGCAACATCACGGCCGTGTATTATTGTCTGACATTGCATGTGTGACTCCACGGAAAGCACTGGTTGTTCTTCGAGGGCGCTACAAGCAATGAATCGGGACTTTTCGACACGTTGATCTCAGAAGAAAGTTTGGCGTGGACCCGGAATCTTGGGCTGTACAGCAGCCAAGCCTGGAATCCTGCATCTGCGATCTGCGAGTCTCAGGACGCAGATACCGATAAGCGCTACTTTATTTGCGACAACTCCGTCTTGCGGTTCCATGTGATTGCATCGGTTTCAAGTACGTGGTTTGATGCCAGACAACAGGGCAACGTTTCAACGGAATTTCGATTCGAAAAGCCCAAAGAGGTGTCAGGGAACCACGCAAAAAGGCAGTCGGCCCTGGGCATCTGTCTCCTATTCTTGTGGGACGGCCAGGCTCAGCACAAAAACAATGCCCCGACATGAGCCAGGAACCCGCAAGCGTCCGATTGACCGATCAAAATTCCTCGCCATGCACGTGTAGACCATGCTGCAACGACATCCCAATCCGACGTAGTCTGCGCAGGTGGGGACGGAAATGACGCCAGTTCGACCACGTCCTTTGTTTGGCGATGTGTGGAGCTGTCCTTCCAAACGAAGCGCCTTATTCCCCTGATGCATGATGCATGAACATGTCACTGCGCATCGCATGCCAGCTGGTAATTTCAGTGATCTCCCTCCTGTCACGAAAAGCTCTGCACGGGACAAGGCACACAATGACCTTGGCTTGAGGTCACGGATAGACATCTGGATAGCTATGCGTGTCTGGTGGCAGTGTGCAAATGATCAGACCTGGCCAGATACTATCATCATATGGCGATGCGCGTCCTAACAATGTGAAGATCCACCGTATCCAGATTCCTCGGACCTGCCGAAACACCCTGAACTAGTGCTTGCGCAACATCCCGAAAGTCATACGA
>JBBPUP010000407.1:2150-16651 GCA_038094735.1 Exsudoporus floridanus
CATCTGATGTTGTCGCCAACAAGGAAACGTTTCGGTAAGCGTAAATATCGACCCCTGTTCCTGTTTGCTGAAAGTTGGCCTGCAGACAGAGCCTAGAATCCAGTGGCGAGGTTCGGTTATTACGCACGTTTCATGCCTCTCAGTGCATCTGCGACATGGGCACGAAGGGCACGGTGCTGTGTGACTGGCGTTCCTGTGGGATCTGTAATATTGTAAAGTCCGGTTTTGAACGCGTCGCGTTTGGCGCTCCTGGTAACAAAGGGAGGTCAGTGCAATGCATTGTTATCACCCAGCCGCACTCTCCGGCACTCAACTTCGTCCATGCTTTCAGGCAGGGAGATGGCCTGTATTCTTCCACGGATCCTTCCGTGGCGGACCGCTTTGCGACCTCATGCCTCAGTTCACCGTATCGAGTTATGATTGCCTGCGATGTCGTCGTGCCGCAGAATCCGAGCATAAACCAATCGGTATGTCATCTCCCACCAGTAACCTCCGTTTTCTGATGGAATGGACAGATTCTGATGGGAGACCGAGTCGTGGTGCGCAATTCGGGAACCATTACTCCGAGATTCATCGTCATGTACACTAAAGGCAGCTGAAGGACTCAGTCTGGACTACCACCGGCCTAACCCTCTACATGGTGCAGTTACAGAGTTAGAGCATGCTTCGTCCTGAGATCCGTTGTCTATTTATTATAAACCTGTGCTTACCTAGTAATCAGTATGAAGGCACCACTCTGAGATTAATTCTTGTGGCCCATGATAACGAGTGACGATTGCCTCGTTGTGCACTGCCAAAGAACTAGGCAACGATCCACGGATGTTTTAATCCAGATCAAGACCAGATCAACATCAAGGAGGCAATGTGTCTGAACACACTCTGCACAAATTCAAATAGATGGACCTTCTCTGCCACTATCGCCCAAGAGATAAGGATGGAGCGGAAATCTGCGAGGTAAACGATGAGCAAGTAGTGGGACTGCCGAGGCGGCACCCCCTATCATGTCTTATCGTGAGCCGGAAACAGATCGATAGAGATATCATCGGAGTGCCGACAGGATCATAACCTGGTTGCGTGTCTGTCGCGCGACGAAGTTCCGAGTCGCGCCACCAACGTGGTGAACACGAGGCAGTCGTGTCTCCGCACGTCGTGTGCCCTAGCCCTTATAACGGAGAAGGTCGACGTCGTAGGCGTTGTCGGTCGGTATAATTTGCGATGGCTCCGAGCGTATGTGAGGTGCGCGCTCACGTCCTTCGTTTCTATCGCCGTCTGGATCTAAACGCAGCTATTCAGAATTGCCACAAGAGGCCGAAATTCGGCACTCACAAGTTCTGTGGCAAGACGTGTGCCGCAAAGGCAGCAGCAAAACCTACGGGGTCGAAGCCGTCGAAGCCCCAGGCGAAAGCAGTTCCAAGAAATGCAGGCGGTCAAAAAGGCGCACCTGCTCCGCAAAAAACGGCCCAACTTTGCGCTGTGAGTCACAGCATTGCCGACGTCGATCAATCGTGATCCGGCGCCACTCATCTTCGATGGACGTCGATCTGTAGTACTGTGGTCAAAAACGCAAGTCCAATGGCTTTGATTATTGCGGCAGGTCATGCGCTGCGTTTGCGATCGCGGCGCAAACCAAGCCACCCGCACCCGTAACACAGGGTGTTCCAGCAACGAAACAGAAAACGACGCGCGCACAGAACGCGCCTTTCAATAATGCTGGGACTTCTGCACCCGCGAAAACCCACAAGGCACCCCGAACCAAAGTTTTCGTGCCTCAAGGTGACGATCTTGATAACCTTTGCATGAGATTTAGATTGACCACATATTGAATGCCAGACGACTCGACCGAGGAAGAGGAAGAACCAGAAGAGGAGGAAGAAGACGGTGGCATGTCTACGGATCTAGATGCATATCCATCGGATTCGGGATCCGAATCAGAGGATGGACCAAGCATGCCGACAGTAGCTGTATCGCAACCAAGTGCGAAGACCAAATCGAGAGGTGGTAAACCTGGCAGTGGTTTACCAAGAGTCGCTCCTGGTACATGTGCAATCCCGGGGTGCGGCCAGCAGTCTCACGTCGACAAGAATGGCGTGAAGACAATGTACTGTTCAATAAAACACCGAGAGTGAGTGTCAACCGCTTGGTTCGACAACACGAACCGCCCCTCATGCGATTCTACAGAGAAGCGGTCAAGCTGGGACTGGAAATGGCTTGCATCATGTGCCAACGATATCCGCAGAGTACCTCGGATTATTTCTGTTCATCTGCGTGCAGAAATCAGTCCATGAAGAAGACGTGAGGCATCTGCCTTGCGATGTGTACTAGTACCAGTAACTATTTTCGGGCAGTGTAGTTACCACGCCAAATACTTTGTGCCTTGTGAATTGCACCGTCCCCTAATCGGGCAGAAAGATTCGCAGCTGATTCATAAAGCTAAATATTTCTAGGTAGACAGAGAGACAAAGACGGCCAGAGAGCTGCCAGACTTTCAACAAAGAGAGTACATGATAGGATAACTGCCATGGAGCCAGCTGATCTTTGCTTACGTCAACCAAGAAAATTTGTTCCTAGTAGTCGCTTGCTAGTTCCGGACGGCAAGTCTCCTAGCATTCGTCCGTCTGAATCGTCGGCCAAATTTCTCATTCCCTCTTTTTTACCTCGCGCACTCGGCCACACGTTAAATGGGCCGTCTACGTCGTTCACGGACTCACAAAGCCCAGCGCGACATCCACCGGGCCTCCCGTACGAGGGTATGTGGTCTTTAACTGTCCATCAAGCCTCTAAAATAAATACGAACGTCTCGTCAGGCCCGCACAAAAGATCTTGATCAGATACAGATGATCGACCTTGATCCTAAAGTAAGTCGTTCAATCCCAAACCCCAGCGCGGCCCCCGCGCCCCCTCTCTTGTTGTGCGGCGCGCATCAGGTTCAGGTCCCCTGTTCTCATATCAATTGAGAGCGAGGGTGTTCCTCCCCACTCTCTGATGATGGCAGCTGTTCCGTTGATGACGGTGGTTGTGTTTACTATTTGCACTGGCGAGCTGATCTCATTTCCTTCCCCTTTGCCCCACCCCCACTCTCCGGTTTGAGCAGAACCGTGCTGCACTGGAGGCGCAGCCACTCGATTTCGACAAACCGGGTCTTGCACAACACTATTGTGTCGAATGTGCCAAGTACGTCTTTCCATCCGTCATCCCCTCTGCTTTGACTCTCTCCCTCATCCGCTCATGCCACGCTTGTTTCACAATTCAGGTATTACGAGACGGACACCGCGCTTCGTTCACATTGGAGAAGTAAAGTACACAAAAAGCGTTGTCGTGCACTCAAGGAACCTGCGTACACCATCGAGGAATCGGAACGTGCTGCCGGTCTGGGCAGAGAGGGGAAACGGCCTTTGTCCACAACGAGCATGTGGATGTCAGCCACTGCCCCTGCTGCGTCAGGCGTCGCTGCGGCTGCTCCGTAGCTTCCATGTGTTTTGGCGCATGGAGTCATTGTGGTTCGTACGAAGTGTTGTCGTACGACTCATGTATTACTTCCTTGCCATGGTTTGCTTCCATTTCCCAGGAATATTACATTCCAGGCGATGGTTGCAGAGGACATATTGAGATAAGGGGATTTGAAGGAGGGTATCAAGGGACTCCCTCATTCCGGCCAAGCGCGGTGCGCGTAGGAAGCTGTGCCGAAAGCGTGCAAAGAAAGATATAGTGTTTTTTTTGGGCAACCATCGTAAATTACAAGTAGTCGTGCAGGCGCTACCATACATTAGTCATTTCCGTACCAGTAGTCGTGACAAGCATACCTCGCGAGACCTGCAAGTCAGTGTACAATAATTAAAACCTAAATCTACCGTTCCTCGACCCCAATAAAAAAATAGTCCCAACTTACTGACAGAAAAGAATGAAAGAAATAAAGTGAAAGAGTGATGAAGCGAGAGTTTAACCGCCGGAGTGAACGGAATAACTTGTGGTCCTGTCGTCCTCTGTATGTCTCTCCGAATACGCGTCGTCGTCCCGTCCGACCACTGGCGCGGTCGAGTAAATACGTATTGTGCCATCATGACTTCCTGTTGCAAACATCATGGGATCGTCTGTTCCATAATTCCACCCCATACACGTCAGATCACCGACGCCGGGTGCGTTTTGAGGTCGTATGCAGTGTAGGAGAGCTGCTGTTTCTCTGTCCCATATATGTACATCGCCAGCTGAGAACAGACAACAATCAGCGACCACTAGCAAGTATAGACACGGAAAGGATACCAACATTTCCCAGCACAAAGAACAAACTGATCATCCTTACCACCGAAATGACATGGACCAGCAATGTCGATGGGGCCCTTGAGGGCGAATGTGTGCTTCAAATTCAATCGTGAAGTCTGTGCGAACTCAGGGCGGTCCCTGTCTCGTATTATTTCGAGCTTCCATAGTTGAGGAGCAGCCTGAGGCAGGACGGGGTTAGTGCGTGAGCCCAGCCAGTCCATGAATACTTACTTTCTCAGGGGATATTAGGACAGCCGGTGTACTTCGCGCTATCGCGATGTCGCGGACATCGTTCGCAAATGGCGTTTGGCTTTGGAGATATTAAACTCAAAGAATCAGCACGTAAGTCGTATCACCGACCTTTCCCTAGTCCTCGTCAGCATATTATATACTGGTGGATTCCACGATTAATCATGGAAGGCCAAAGCACCAATGGGATACTTACCAATAATGCGCTTCTCGACTCTAGTATGACGGCTGGGTTGGGGCCCAGAAGGTGATATTATTGAGGGTCCCACCCCAACCAATCGGGACCGGTCCGGTGTCACAGCCACATTTGTCAACCGGACTTGTCCGAGCTGATACGTATCTAAGACTTTTCCGTGGACATCCTGACGCAGCGAGGGACAGTACGTTAACAGAAACACACACTCGCCAACACGAGGAAACGTACCAGTTTCACAACGTCACTGCCCTCGACAGATAGAAAGGCTATTCGTGATTGTTAATACCGGGCAGATCCTCCGGAAGCAAACCGTCTCACCCTCCCCTCCGGGAAGCCATATGATAGACTGGACCGTGTTTTGGCGATCTATCGTTTTTTTACACACGCCATCCTATTCTATTTGTCATTATCTCTGTTAATCAAGGGGTAAATGATCTCACCGACGACCACACCTTGACCGCGCGTGTGAGTCGTGTGAGGAGTATGTCGCCCTTTGGAGACCTCATTGAAAGGCTGAGTCCGACGATGGTGAGAGCAGAAAAGTAGCACCATACCAAGCGACTTGACCAATGAATCCTCGAACGTGCACGAGTATGCGGTGGGTAGTGAAGCTGTCCTAAGGGCTGGATCAGTCATGTGCCGAGGACTTTCCATTAGGTAACTCACCCCTACGCGGAATATGACGGACGTCCTGTCCCAGCTGATTGCATTGTTAGACTGCTACCAGTGGGTGATTGATAAAAGGTGTGCTTACCTTGAAGTCGCCAAGTAGTGTCCATTTGGAGAGAATTGGAGATGTCGAACGAGTGCTTGATGAGCGGCCATCTCTTGCGATGTATCCAATGCCTTCAACTTTTCAATGGCAGTGGTCACCCGCCCACCGCGCAATGACATCCCAGGATCCGGGAATCGACCCGGCGACATCGCCATGGCCGTCGATACGGGAGGTATCGGAGTATCAAACGAAGAGTTTCTGCGTGGGGACATGGGTCGGGTAGTGGACTGAAGCATGATTACAGAGCGGATCGCGTTCACGAATCGCTGACGAGCGTCTGAATGACGTGTTTCTATTGTCTCATCTGAGCGTCCTTCCGTGCTCGACGCCGGGTTCTCGGTGGTGACCGAACAAACTGAGCGGGCAGCCTCAAGTTTAGGTATAAAAGCAGCAGGTTCCTGATGATACACCGGAGGTCGAAGAGGGGGACGAGTACGAGGGCGAGGCTGAGCGGGCTCCACGATTGGGAGTAACTCCTTAGGTTGTTTTGGCTTGATAATCCAACTCGTGAGGTGTCTCAAGTACCCTCGTGCAGCAGCAATACAAGAACTGCACCAGCGCAAAGAGATCCGGCTAGCTCGGGCAATACGTGTATTTGCCAGACGATTGGTCGCTTCAGAAATCACCTCCTCGAGCCACTTTTGTCCTTTGTGTTGGACAAATATCCATCGTTCTGATGCAAACCATGCAGAGACAGCAGCGAGACCAAACGATGTAACAGCCTATCATCAGGAGTAAGGAGCGGGAGCGGGGAACAGTCAAACGTGTGGACTCGCCGTTAGAACGGTGATTATTGTTGAGGTTATGGGTCCCTGATGAAAACATCTAAACGAATGTATGACGACAGTGGAGCAGGTCTACGTACCTGTCCGGATGAATATGTGAAGAGCATGAGCCCAGCGGAGAAGCAGGCGACGGACATCACTAGGAAGACTAGCGGAGACCGTTTTATCCAGATAAGAACCCACCACGGAACCCTATGCCCAGGGGAGCGGCTCAATGATGTCAATTAGTCGATTGGATGACGCTTAGGAGCACAGGACCTACTACATAGCCTGCTTCCACGTTAGCCCCAACAGACTGTTCACTGCAGCTGCAATACTGAACACCAGTGACGAAAACCAGAAAGCATTCACGGAATCCGCCAATACATTTCCAGTGGAATTGTATGAAAACTGTAACGTAGTTGCGGTGACCGCCGAAAAGAATGTCGCCACAGTCGACAAATTCAATAGATTTGACGCGGCATGTTGCTGATGAAACCTGATTGTTGGAACACCTGTGTAGTAAGTATATCAGCGCACTGCTTTCCCATGACGCCTCAACACTTACCGATCTCAATGAACATGGACAACGTCCCCGTAATGTTGTCAATGTGATCGCCGATCTCCGTAGTGAGGTCGTGTACATAGCGTTGCACAGCTGGTGAGCGAAATTGAGCTGGATAAAGAAATCACGTCAGTTTCGATGTATAGGGAGAGCATATGCTGGCGCTGACTCTTGTACTCAGCAAGACACGATGCCCAGTACTAGACACAAGTGTCAAAGTTATATGAATGAACTCAATGAAACTCGACATACTTTTAAGTCACCCTCGAAGCCCCGCATAGACTGGTTGACAGCCTCATCAGTAAACTCGGGGAACTCGTTGAGGCAGTTGAGGAAGGTCACGACGTCCTTCGCGAAGCTTTCGAACTGGGCCGGAAGCGTATCAGGCTCGAGATTGTCCTCCAACATTAGTTTCACGACCGGAGCATGCTGGCCACGCCAAGGACCCCGCCGCTGTCGGTGCATGAAGTTTGGATTGGGAAGAGCTTCACGCGGTTGTCGTACAATTTTGCGGGGATATAGATTCGCAGCGTTCTCTCGGAACAGAAACAAGATCTTTGTCAACCGTTCGCGTAACTTGAACGCAGAGGAGAGAATCCCAACCGAGCTCCCCAGTTGGCGAGCAGCATTTGCAAAACCGCGGAGCTGACTATGGATGAGGGACAGAAGATGAAAAATACGTGTCACACACTTCTTTGTCAAGATTCTCTATGCGTCTAGAGGATATTAAATCGTTGATGTGGTCATCGCATACAACTAACGAACTCACTTCTCGAACTTCAGAAATTGCTCCGCACCAGCATTGGATAGTTTCTCATCGAGAGAGGTCGCTGCAAAGAATCTATCAGACACGTTGCCCATCGCAGACACTACCACGACTCACGTAAGTCCTCCTCCATCATCGGCGGCGGGGCAACATCTAATGGGGCGGTCAATGCGTGAAACTGATATGAGTGAGAAAGAGAACGAACCAGCCTCGAACGCATTGTCGTTGCTCAACTCGGAAAGCATATCTATCAAGCTGAGTATCGTTTGCTTCCGCTTCAAAGGATCACCAGACTCCATCCGGGCATAGGGACTATGGAAATTGGACAAGTTTGGGCTCCCCTCAGGAAAACCCCGAGCGACGGGAGGGCTGCCTATCGGCTTAGCTTGAGCCCCTCTAGAGCGAGAGCGAGGGCGAGGCATGTTTTCGACCGTACCTCGTAGCATGAAAATCGCTTGATAAGAGTTGAAGGGAGCGAGCCCGGGGCAATTCTGTAGGGGGACAGAGAAGGTTGCGCAAAGGATGGACCTATAAGGAGGGATCAAGGGAGGTGAACCTAGAAGTTGTTCCGAGTTTGAAATGCAAACAGAGCTTCGAGCGTTCTGGCCATGCTCCTCGCGCAGTGGATAGAAACGCGAGATTCATTCCTCCGCTTTTTCTTGTTTGGCACATGTTAAGCTTACGGGAAGCAATCGGAACACTCAGCGAACTGAACCAGCGCGTAACTGCCTCGAGGAAACATGGCGAGATGGCGACCCTGAGTTCAGACCGACTTTAGAAAGCACGCACTCACCAATAGTTAATTAAAATCTATCTCGGTCAAGGATACTCCACGCCCGTCTGCGGAATACATAAAGACAAGCATAGGAGGCCATGGCATTCTCGTCGACGGCTGACAAAAATGGTGCCAACGTAAAAGTGAAGTGACGGCTTTGGCATGGATCTGACGTGCTGATACAACGTGTTCAGAAGCGCGTGAAATCACGAGAGCGGTCATGATAGACTGCCATCGGCTTCTCAATCAAAACCAGCGAAAAATCGCGATTCATAGAGATGCGGTGCAGTGCCATCCGGACACGACGGCGCTTGCTCAAAGGCTGACGGAGACGTAGTAAGGTGGCGGAGAAAAAGAGATCGAGGGGTGGACGATAAGAGGAGTTGTGGGTAAGATGGGTGAGTAAGCTGATAACACGGTATTACTGATCGCAAAGGACGACATGGCGGTCTGGGGAGGTAGGCGAAGCGGTGCAAGAAGGACTTCTCAGACCGCAGCTCTGAGAAGTCCTCCTGGACCTTTACTCGTGGAGTAGCAAGATAACGGCTGGGAGGAAGCCGGCAGGGACTCCTGAGGCTGGATGAGTCGGACCAGCACCGCCAGTGCCACGGCGAAGTCCCATGGCCAGGGCAGAGATGAAATGAAAGCCCATTCGGACCTCGCCAACGTGCTGGTGGCAAACCTAAAGATTACAGTTCGAGAGTACTGTACTGGCGAGTTCGAGTTAGGCACAGTTTCATAAGAGACGATTAGGAAGGCCAAGTTCACGGTTGAACCAGTTCCACAACTCGCTCAAATCGAACGCCATGAATTAGTATGCGCATCCTATCCTGGAACATTGTGGGTCTTCACCAGACGCTCGAACGTTGCTCTTACCGCCGCGGTCTTGTCACAGAATGGCGTTCGGACCCTTCCCCAGTACCACCCGTGCGTGTCCACCTCCGTCTCGCCTGCCATCACGTTTGAGATTTGCCACCTAGATGGAACTCATTCAGATCCTTTCACGAAATCCTTCTACACCTTCAAGCAGACATAATATGCTTTCAAGGTGTGTCGCCTAATTCTTTTTTTCATTTTCCGGCTTCGTCCCCGTCCCGGGAGAACCCACTCAACCCACTCATACGCTAGAAATGAAAGCTTCACGGGCCGGTCTTGACAGAAACCTCGCCGTTCCTGATCCATTCCACGCCTTCTTCTCCTTCCCCGCCAACAAAGGTGGTTATAGCGGCGTCGCGGTGTACACAGACACTCGAACTGTTACTCCACTCAAAGCAGAAGAAGGTCTTTCTGGGACCATCCAGCCAAAGGTGCCATTTACGGAGGACGAACACGTATCACATTCATATCCCTCTGCTCACCAAATGGAACTGGTGCCAGATGACCACCGCAATACACCTTCCGATCTCGTTGCCCTCGATGCGGAAGGCCGAGCCCTCGTGCTCGATTTTGGTCTCTTTGTCCTCATCAATGTTTATTGCCCTAACGAAACATCTGATGCCCGTCTCCCTTTCAAGATGAATTATCACTTTATGCTGCAAGAACGCGTGAATAAACTCGTCAGCGAAGGCCGGGAGGTTATCGTAGTCGGTGACATAAACGTCTGCGCAACTCCACTTGACCACTGTGACGGCCATCTCGCCAGCAACGCGGCGACGTTTCATGATCACCCCGCGCGAGCTTGGTTCCACAACTGGCTTACTCCAAACGGATACATGGTTGACGTGGTGCGGTCATTTTGGCCAGGTAGAAAAGGAATGTACACATGTAAGACGCGCGTTTTACCTCCCCCTCCTCGACCTTCTTTATCTATCCCCCTTTTTTGATGTAACTTCTTTGCACGACAATACGACAGGCTGGAACACCAAGATCTCAGCCCGCGAGACAAATTATGGGACTCGCGTAGATTACATTCTAGTCACGCATGGCATGCTGCCGTGGATTAAACATGGTGATATCGAGCCTTTTCGCAAGGGCTCTGACCATTGTCCCATATACATCGATCTTCATGACGAGATTATTACCCCGACGGGCCAAAAGCTGACTCTCCGTGAAGCAATACCCGTGGACGGCGGACAAATCGAACCCCCTCGGCTCGCAGCGCGATGTTGGGACGAGTTCTCCGGCAAGCAGACGTTATTATCCTCATTTTTCGCCAAGGGGGGGAAGATGACAGCAGCACCAGCACCAGCAAGCGATACTACCCACGATTCGCAGGCGCCGGGATCGCCGTCTCCGTGCTCATCGCATGCGCCGGCTATCTTATCCATTCACGCAGCACCTCAGTTCCGGGAAGCTGTGCCGCCGCCGGACATCGCTCACCGTGATCAGGATCCAGACTTTATCATTCCCTCCGCGTCCCTTCCATTCTTAACGACCAGGAGCGGACCTACTCCCGAATCGCCAACCCCCACGCCTTCGCCCTCGGAGAGCGGTGGCGACCCCGAAACGAAACGTGTTGCACCCCTGAAACGCAGGTCGACGGATCCGCCAGCAGCGGTTGCGTCGAAACCGAGCAAGAAGCAGAGGAAGAACAAAGGCAAGGGCCTCAGCTCGGACGTGGGATCTGGATCTGGCCAACGCACGCTCGTCGCGTTCTTTGCTCCCCCGCCTTCCCAGTCCCAACCACCCTCCCAATTACCACGTCAGTCCAAATCCGAGAGTCAGCCCTCATTAGCGCCGCAGACTGAATGGGATGCATCTGAGCATGCACCCTTACTCTCCTCGGACGGTGATCTTGCCACGGACTATCAACTCGCGCTCCACCTCGCCTCGCAGGAAGCAGACCCGCTACCACTGGTTTCTTCCAGCAAAAACGGGTCACTCTCCGATAGCAAAGCAGCCTGGTCCCAACTCATGGCACCGGTCCAACCTCCTAAGTGCACCGTCCACGGCGAACCGGCCAAGGAGTACACTGTGAACAAGCCAGGACCAAATAAGGGCAAGACGTTCTTCATCTGCTCTCGGTACGTTACCCGCCCCTCCTCGGGGATCCAGTCGCAATATTGTCTAACACTGAATTTGATTTGTTTCCGGGATCTCCGTTCCGGCCATCCAAACGGTGGATGCGTAGCCCGGTTGGACCTGGTTACGACAAGGGCAAAGGGGAGCGTCCCCGCAAGGAGGTTGACCACAAGTACCGCTGTAACTTCTTCAAATGGTCTGCCACTGTCAGAAATGAAGCTCTCAGGAAAAAAAAGGGGACAACAGTGCTGGGCCGACCATGACGTTTACATGAACCGCTTCTTTATCACTCATTATCGCGTCAGGTCCCGCACCACGCACCATCATCCTCGTATTCGTGTAACATAATATTGTCACTGCAAAGACATACATCTTCCCGAGCCTGAGCCTGACGCCGTCGGATAACATGATTACAAATAAGCCCGACCCTCCGGCACGAGGAGCAATAGCAATGAATGCCAAATGTGACATATCGAGTCGTGGCTGTGGTTAATTCAGCTCGCACCGCGGACCTGCTTCTTGGCCGGACCGACAGTGGTATTATTGACCTAGAGATGAGTGTGGAGTGAGGAGTGAAAAGGTTGTATGGCGTGATTCAATCGCACCTTCGTCGCGAACCGCAGTGATGTCAGTGACTCGTGCAGGTGTGCCGCAAGTGGGGAGAGGTTTAAAATCATCTTGGCGAAACGCCGGTCATAAACACAGCCTTGGGCACCGAGCTCGAGATCAAAAAAGTGAACATACCAGTGTTTTTGAGTGTCCGCTCAATGAATGTTGCAAAAGGTAGGTGAGCTACCCAGGGTAAAAATTGGAGAGGAAGGGGCAAAGCAGCACAGGTTAGCGAAGATCCCCATACGATCACCAGTCAAAATAAGAGAGGAGAGCGCGCATAGATGATCGACCCACCTTCGAATTCCTGTACGGAATATGTTTTTCCCCTTTCTCCCCCTTCTCGCCCAACGCGGCAATGACGTCCCCCAGTGCACTCAAGCTGCGATTGATGTTCTGGGTCTCCTTCAGACGTTCCTTGTCCCCAGCAGCGCCGCTTGAGTTTAGGCGTTCACTTCCCGCCAGATCGACGAGATTGAGGCTTCCCTCACACCGCTCCCCTGTGTGTTCATTGCGCCCCAAGATCCGGAGAGTAAAAACTGAATGTGACCGCGACGAACGTTCATTCATAAGCGTTGCTGCCACAGTGCGCCGAGAATTCGCTAGTCGCAGGAGAGCCGTGACTTCGCGGGGCGTGCGCAGAGGCATCACATTGACGTCAGTCACTCGCGTACTCGCGCTTGTTGCGGTTTTTTCATGTTTAATCTCGTGCTTCTTCTTGTCAAACTCGCCTTTCCCGAGTAGATCATTGATCGTCTCGTTGTACTGTGTTATTTTCCAGTCAGTGACAATCAAGCAGAAGGAGTGGGATGCAAAGGAGGAGCATTCACAATTTCCAAGAACTGTCCCTCCATGTTGTACTCCCACCCTTTACTCCTCAGCGTATCTGCGGCTCTAAATACTTCATTGACAGCGCGGGGTATCATCCCTACTGTAGCTTCGGTCTACATAAACTTATTCAATAGGCGAACGTGTGCCCCAGGATGGACTTACGGAGCCGCCCTCCATGGTGAAGGATTTACCAGAACCTGTCTGGCCATACGCAAAAATACAAACGTTGTATCCATCTACGCAACTCTGTGCGAGGAGTGAGATTTCCTCGAAGACTTGGCTCTGGGAAGACTCGGGTTCAAACACCTGTCTCACTATGAGTGATATATTTTGAAGTGGAAACATGAGTCCTTACGCGATCGAATGAAAAGGCATAAACCTCCTTTCGCTCCTGACCCATTGCGCTCGAGCTTGAAGAGGTGAGGACAATTTCTTTGTGGTCTCTCTTATCAGGAAATGCAATATCTGCTACGAGAATCTTTGTACGATCCTCTGGGTTTGGGCCACCATTCGAGGATCGCGTTCCACTGGTAGGTGGGGAAGCAAGCTCGTGGGGAAGGACTGGCCGGACGCGACAAAAAACGCGAATGTTTCCCTTAAGCTCCTGGACCATATTGTGCAGCTTTCGGCGAACCATCTCTGCCTCCCTTGCCTCTTGCTCGAGGAAGGCTATTCGCCTAAGGGCAGAATCATGGTCGAGACTTTGTTGCGAGGCTGTCGACATTACGGTGTCGAGTCGTGCTTGCAACGCGTTCTTTTCTGCCTGAATCGCGCTCATTTGCGTATTGAGTGCTATTTGCGCTGCTGACTGACTGGAGACCATGGATTTGAGTGATGCCACACTTGCTAGCTCTCTTTTGAGGTCCTCCTTTGTGACCCGGAGATCCTCCGAAAGCTGCCTCATCTCGTTTGAACGCTTCTGGAGCTGCATCTCAAACTCCAATATTTCCTTTGCATGCTTCAAGCGAAGTTTCTCGAGTTCTTCGGAGGAGTCAACGAGCTGACGACGCTTGTCTAATTCCGCTTCCCTGGAGGAAGCAAGTTCACGGGCCAGCGCGTAGTGGTCTGCTTGGATCTCTGCCACCTTGACGCGTTCGGCATCCATATGCTGGGCGATACGGAGGGTATTGGAGGCTTGCGCACTCTCAAGGGATGTGACTTGGTTCTGAAGATCCCGGAGGGTGTCCATGGTATGCATGGATCCAGAGGCGACGCGCCTTGTGGACCTGCCGGACGCGGAAGGGGGTTTGGGGGGTGCGCTAGTTGCACGGGTAGTGCGACGCGGCACAGTGAGCCTTGGAGGGTCTGGTTTAGTGAGTCTAGGACGGGGTTTGCTCCGTGAGGTGGGTTGAGGATGGGTGCTTGCATTGGTACCGATGGCAGGGAGTTTCCTGGGTTGGTCGAGTGCTTCGTCGTCGAGGTCATCGTCGTCGATGGGTGGTAGCTTGCGTTTGTTCATTCTCGGAGCTGGCGTCGACGTGCAGATGGGGTGTGGTTCTGGCCAAGATCCAAGCTGAAGCGACATCAGTAAGTACTCGGACGCGACATTAACGGACAAAAATTACGAACCACCCGCAACGCGTCAGATCACGTGACTATTCATCGTGAACTTGATTGTAAACACTTGCAGGTAGCATTCCCAGTGGAACCTGAGGTATATATACGAGATACGATAAGTGCATGGTCCTCCAACTTGAGGGCCTCCAAGCTGTTCGACTGAATTTTCTCAATCGACATGTTACATAATCAATAT
>JBBPUP010000408.1:0-12439 GCA_038094735.1 Exsudoporus floridanus
AGATTAAATACACGTTGTGGAACGTTCTAGACTGTTCCCACAGTCACGTGATGAAAGCATGATAAGGTCACGTGACCTCGAAAGCACGTGATTGATCACATGACTGTCACGTGTTAGGTTAAATAGGAGTCGAATTTAACAGAACCCCTCCAGAGTCCTTGGAGGCAGCACCCTAGTTAGAGAGTCTCTCTCTTTACCTTGAACCTTCGACCCCTGCTAGACTCTCTAGCAGTACAAACCATTGATCTTCAAGTCTATGGTCGTCCTACCTTAGGTCAACCATAACAAAAGACTAGCATACTCCTCTTGAGACTACCATCATCATAGGTCTCCAACATTTCTCACCAACCTCCCTCCGACTCTCGTTGGAGCTTATGTGGCCTCACTGACACCCACAACTCCTCGCCCGTTCCCTCTCCTCTGTCTGAGGAAGACTTCCTTGACCTCGATGTTCCTATCCAGAACGTCAATGATCCCAACCCAGCTCTTGACCTATCGCATCAGTTATCTGCTGCTCTAACCCTCCCTCGCATCCCAACTCCTCCATCCCCTACCACCCGTCCCACCCACACAGTATTTGTTCCACCACCAGTACCCTCGTCCTCTATGACTACCAAACCCACTAAACTTTGCCTTGGTTCCCCAGAACACTTCAATGGGTCCTTCAACAAATCCCAATTATGGATAAACACAGTTCAATTCTACCTTGCTGTCAACAGGGCAGTCTATGACACTGATGAGAAAAAGATTGCCTTCGCCCTCTCATATATGACCAAAGGTTCAGCCCAGACCTGGGCCACGATGTTCTGAACCAACTGTATCTCTGGAACCACCATCTCCTTTGAGTCATTTACCAACTTTGTCTTGGCCTTCGAAACCTCTTTCAAACAAAGAGATGTCACCAGTACTGCTGTAGCCTGGTTAACCACCATCAGGATGACTAAAAAAAGAGACGGGACCTATTCTCCATCTCTTACCGATTATATCTCTATATTCTAAAACAATGTAGCCCTAGCTACTATCACTGACTACAACGTCTTGATTGGATACTTCTCTGCTGGAATTCCCCCAGCTTTAATGAAATGAATCATGTCCATGGACATGGTTCCCTCCAAAGTGGAAGACTGGTACTCAAAAGCCATCCACTTTCAGATGCAATGGGAACGAGCAGAAGAAATCACCCAACGAAACCGAATGCCCCTTAAAGGAACCTACCACTCGTTCTCTCCTCCTGCTCCCAAAAGCCATGATCCTGATGCCATGGATGTCGACGTGGTTAAAGTAACCCAATTGATACCAGAAGAACGCAAATGCTGCATCGAAAAAGGACTATGTTTCCGATGCCACAAACCCAGACACCTCAGTGGTGTTTGCCTGATGTTCTCTGCCCCAGCAAAGAAAGTCCGATGCATTCGACAAGAAAAGGAAGTGGAGGAACAACTTCCAAACTTGAAAGAAGTGGAGGATGACGACGAAGATATCGTCAGACGGGTTTTATTTTCAATAAATTTTTAAAGAGAGAAGATCTATCAATGCAATCTTCCCCTCCTCATAGTGCGCATGTAACTGTACAGGCCTTACCAAAATCTATGTGAATTCCCCTGCAGATCATTGAACCCTCACACACTATGAAAGTCATTGACATCCACGCCCTTATTGACAGTGGAGCAGATATCTCTTGCCTTGATTACCACTTCGCCCGAAAACACCATCTGCTATTAACCAAGTTAACTACTTCTATTCTCATCTGAAATGCCAACCTTTCAGAAAATAAACAAGGACTGATCAGGTATACTTGTCGTCTCTTTTTCAACATTGAGGGACTTGCCCATGGTGTCACCTTCCATGTCATGTCCTGTGGAAAAAAGAACATCATCCTTGGACTTCCATGGCTACAAACTGTCAATCCAAAAATAGATTGATGTACAAAAACCCTTTCCATCCCTGAATCAACTAACCAGTCGAAACTCCTCTACACCCTCCACACTTGTGACATGGATCGCCACAATCAAACTTATCGCAAACCCCCACCCCCCCCGCTCCATGAGACAATGATCTGCCAAGTAACCCATCATCATCTCTTTTCCTACCTTCAACATGAGAGTGAAAACCAATTCATTGAATGTGCTTTGGATAACTGAGCAATCTTCTGTCTCCTCCGTTGCGGCAACCGATTTATTCCAAATCACTCTCCCATCATTGCCAAACTCACCACTGCCACCGAATTAGCTGCAGCCATGGAAAAGTCCAAGCCTAAGGTTACCCTTCCCCGAGAATACGAATCATTTGCTCCAGTATTCTCTAAAGAAGCCACAGCTTCTCTTCCCCCTTCCCAACCTTACAACCATGAAATTAACCTCGATGACACCTTCATACCCAAGATCAGCAAACTCTATCCATTGACTCCCAATGAAAGAAAAGCCACTGAGGAGTTCATTGACGAACACTTGGCTTCAGGGAAGATATGTCCCTCCAACTCCCCCCAAGCATCTCCCTTCTTCTTTGTTAAAAAGAAGGATGGTGGACTTCGCCCATGCCAAGACTATTGATATGTCAATGAGCATACCATTCGGGATGCATACCCACTCCCACTCATCTCCAACCTCATCGACAAACTACAAGAAGCAAAGCTCTTTACCAAATTCAATGTACGATGGGGATATAATAATGTTCACATCAAGGATGGGCACCAATGGAAAGCCACATTCGTCACACACCATGGTCTCTTTGAACCAACCGTTATGTTCTTCGGCCTGTGCAACTCACCCACAACATTTCAACGCTTCATGAACGATTCGTTCAGAGATATGATAGCTGAAGGATGGTTGGTTATCTATATGGATAACCTGCTCATCTTCTCCCCTGACAAAGCTACTCATATGGAATGTACAAAGCGAGTACTTCAAAGAATGATGGAGTTAGATCTCCACCTGAAGTTAGAAAAGTACACCTTCACAGCAACCGAAGTGGAATACCTGGGTATGATCGTCCGCCTAGGGCAACTCACCATAGACCCGGTAAAACTCGACGGCATAGTGAAATGGCCAATCTCTACAAAAGTTAAGGATGTCAGGTCCTTCCTTGGCTTTGCCAATTTCTATTGACGCTTCATATCTAACTACTCTAATATCACTCAACCATTGATCGATCTCACCAAGAAAAATGCTCCATGGAGATGGGATATCATCCACAACACCACCTTTTCTACCCTGAAATCCCTCTTCCTTTCCCAACTGACCCTGCAACTCCCAGACTTCTCTTGTCCCTTTGCCCTCGCTGTGGACACCTTGAAACACGCATCGGGGGCTATCCTTTTCCAAACCAACGCCAATGGGGATTGGCACCTCTGTTCCTACCTTTCCCAGTTCTTCTCTCCCGTGGAATGCAATTATGACATCTACAACCAGGAACTCCTTGCCATCATCCACGCCCTCAAAATATGGTGCCATTACCTTCACAATTCCCCTTTCCCTGTCCAGGTTTTTATAGACCACAAAAACCTAACCTTCTTTCACTCCCCACAATGTCTAAATCGCTGCCAGGCCTGCTGGCTCCTTGACCTTGTGGACTTTGATCTCCATCTCACCCATGTTCCTGGGTCCCATCTTGCCAGCCCAGATGCCTTGTCCTGCTGCCCCAATCTTCTCCCTTCTTTCGACTCTGACAATGAGGATGTGACCCTTCTTCCCCCATCCCTTTTTGTCTATGTTATCGACTCTGCCCTCTCCTCTCCTCTCGCATCGCCTCCTCCTCATCCTCCAATCCCCTCGTTTTACAAGCCCTCCAATTGATGGACAGCTCTATTTCCCCTACCTCTCTGACTGGCAACATGTTGATGGCATCCTTACTTATAAGAGGCGCATCTACATCCCTCCTGATGGTGACCTCCACCAGGATATCCTCTGCCGGTGCCATGATCATCCCATAGCGGGCCACCCCGGTTTCCTTAAAACCTGTCAATTGGTTGCTGCTGAGTTTTGGTGGCCTGGCCTTGCCTCTTATATCCATGCCTTTGTCGCTGGTTGTGCCACCTGCCAGCAGAATGAGGTTAAGACACACCCCTCTATCTCTCTCACCACCCCTATTCCTTCCTCCTGCTCTCTTCCCTTTCGCCAACTTTCCTGCGATCTCATCACAGATCTTCCTCTCTCCTTTGGTTTTGATTCTCTCTTGGTCGTGGTGGACCACAGCCTTAGTAAGGGGGTGATTCTTTGTCCCACCAAGAAAACTGTCACTGCCGAAGGGATCACATCCCTCTTTTTCCACAAAGTATTCCTTCACTTTGGACTCTACACCAAAATCATCTCTGATTGGGGACCCCAATTCACCTCCAAATTTGCCAAAGAACTGGGATGAATCCTCCAGTACGACCTCGCCCTTTCCACCACCTATCATCCACAAATAGATGGTGAGACTGAATGAGTTAATCAAGAAATTGAAATATATCTCCGCATTTTCTGCAAAAATCAACCCACCACCTAGGCTGACTCAATCACCCATGCAGAGTTTGCCCATAATCACCGACCCCATTCTGTGACTGGGAAATCCCCATTCTTTCTCATGATGGGATATGAACCCCTCGCCCTTCCCACTGTCCTCCCCTCTACATCCGCTCCAGCAGTGGAATTATGACTGAAAGAGTTAACTGTGGCATGAGACGAAGCATTAGCAGCCCACAAGTTAGCTTGGCAAGGAATGGCTCACCGCACATATAAACCCTTCTCCCCTTTCTCAAAAGGAGACAAGGTTTGGCTCGAGGCTCATAATTTGAAACAACAAGTGTCCAACCCAAAATTCACACCAAAACGAGAGGGACCATTCACTATAATAAAAGTCCTATCTCCCATCACCTATGAACTCAAAATCCCCAAGATGTGGAAAATTCATCCCATCTTTCACAACTCACTCCTATCACCCTATGGCGAAAATCCCATCTATGGCCCTAATTTCCTGAAACCACCTTCTAACCTTATCAAAGGTGAGGAGGAATATGAAATTGAAAAGATTCTACACCACTGCGGTTCTCCGTCAAACTGTTCCTTCCTGATCCGATGGAAGAGATTCTTCACAGAAGATGATTCCTGGGAACCAGAGCGGAACTTAAAACATTCAAAGTCCACCCTCGCCAAGTATAAGAAAAGACATCCCTCTGCATTTTCCTCTTAACTCCTTTCCTTCCTACCACCATGGCCATTGAACTTTCTTCTTCTATGCTTCTTTCCCTCGCTAGTCCTCTCCCTTCTTGTTCTATATCATCTCCTTCATCCTTAGAACCTCCTTCCTCTGTCATCGAAGCTATCACATGATCCCCTACACCACACCCTACCACCATCTTCACTCCTTCCCTCGAAGATGATCTCCTGCCCACTTTCCTAGCCTCTACACCATCAGAGGATCTACATCCAGGTATTCTCTCCGTAGATGTTCCCACCTATGCCCATCGACTACAGGAACTCTCCACCCAGTTAGATCTTGATCTAATGATGGATCACCTAAAGGACTCCCGCCTCACTTCTACCCTCGATGCTCATATGGACATCAGCGCTCCACTTTATATACTTTATAAAATCTTCCTCCAGGTAGAATGCCTCGAAGCCCTTTATGCTATCAGCATGTCTGTTGCTCAGATCGATCTATGGGCAACTATGGTGTGAAGCATTAAAGACAATTTAGAAGGAGAGATCCTCCTTGCACTCCAGCAGCTAAGGATACCAGAGTTCATTGCAGATGTCGAGCGTTATCTATGGCAGATCGCCCCGAGTGTCATACATCCACCTACTACTCCCTCCACTAGCTCCTCCCCACTTAACTCCAAAGAACAATGTCTTGTCGAAGCCATGGAGGCCAATTGGCGTGATCATGATGGGACCATTCCCTTGACCCCATCACACCCTCATTATTGCAAAGCTTGTTTCACATGTCGACAACTAGGTCACGTAAGAGTCAACTGTCGCTATTATCAATGCCCTACTTGTCTCAAATGGGCACCAAACCATACACAGGGTAGATGCCCTCATAACCAAATCCATATGCGATGCACCTCTACTGCCTCTTCCCTCTCGTCCCATTCTCCACCTTTGCCCACCCCCTTGCCCATGCCACACTGCAATCGCAGAACAGGCCCACTCCACCACCACACCACTCGCATCCACTGCCCCACTCCTCATCGCCGCACTCGCCCCGCTCCTCGTCGCTGCACTTGCCCTGCTCCTTGTCACTGCACTCGCCCTGCTCCTTGTTGCTGCACTCGCCCTGTTACTCGTGACGACAATCACAATTTAGATCTAGCATGGGATGAAGCAGCGTACACAAACACTTCAGGGTCACCTGGCCCAGACTACAGAGGATTTAACTAGGTGATTACAGGGTACTTACCATAAACCGGGGGTATTGTTATGATTCATCATGGATATCCCTTTTCTTTACCTTTCTATTTGTCCAAACACTTATGCCCTGTCTATCATTGGATTCTTACGATTACCAGTATTGTGGGGCCACACATGGTAATCCTTGTACTCTTATATCTTTGATCTGCCCTTATGTCTCTTCTTTCAGCTTTCCTTTCTCACGTAGTTCTCATATATAAACCTAGCAGTTAGCGTAGTTTGTTTCTCATGCTAGTCTTACTTGAACTACCATCTTCTCCTGCGATTCCTAGTGTGACCCTTGGAACTCTATAAGTCTTTGTCCTACTTTGAGTGGATGCTTGACTCCTTGACCTTGAACCCCTCCAGAGTCCCTGGAGGCAGCACCCTAGTCAGAGAGTCTCTCTCTTTACCTTGAACCTTTGACCCCTGCTAGACTCTCTAGCAGTACAAACCCTTAATTCTCAAGTCTATGGTTGTCCTACCTTAGGTCAACCGTAACAAAATCCTTTCTAATCTCTATTAGCTAGCTATAGTATTGAGCATCCTGGGAGCTGTACAGTTCTCATAGGTTGGCAATATTAGAACTAGACTTCCATTACTCCCATCATACTCCTTATCTCTTTCCTTGTTATTTCATGCATGGCTCCTAGTGCTAAAGGGATCGCAGGCTCAAGTGGACCTACCTACCACTCTTCTTTTCATCCACTTTTATGTAGTCTGGCCCACTAGAGGGTCAGAAGGTGCTTAGCTATCTAGAGCGGCATAGGGATAGCCTCAAGTGGCTCTAATGTATTTAAATACTGCTCCAAAACTTTTCTTCTTCTTTGGGATTTGTCTCTGGTCTACATGAGGCCACTTTATCTTTTATAATACCAGTAGTAGAACTCGGAATAGTCAGGAAGGCTATTGGCCTGATATCTGTCAATTGAGTTACAATCTCAGCAATGGCTGCAGTGTTGGTTGACAAACAAGTTTCTTTCTTGGAATGTTACCCCTATGATATGTAAGGCTTGAGCCAGTAGATAAGCTCATTCTACTAGAGATCAAATGTGACCCAAATAATGACACTCCTATATCCCTTGATAGGACTGAGGTCAAGATCGAGGAAGTCAACAACTCCTTTGTGTTATACAACAACTTCTATGATGACGTAGAAGCAGAATTATCAAGACCCCTTCCCTACATCCAAAACTCTTGGAAACCAGCCCAAGCATTTTTTAGAGTCCCAGGGGAGCCAGCCTTAGAAGTGGCTTTCAACCAAATAATTGAACAAAGTATGGGACCCAAGAGACACTCTCTCTTACTTTCCTAACTCAGATCAAGAGACTCCCTCCAAACCTCCTCCAAAGTCCTGACCACCATCACTCAAGATGTTGGACTCTGCTACAATCCACTAGCTGCTGGCGATGATTGAAAACCTATTGCAGCAATCAAATGAGCTTGAAGCTTGCACCACCACTGGGCCATCCATTGCCTGAATGGAGGTAAAGATAAACAAGAAGGTGAAAGCAGTGCCAGACCCAGGGCACTTTGATGGATCATATGACTCATTTACTCAATGGTGGAGGAAGATGGATATCTACATTGAGATGAATCAAGAAGCATTCTTATCTAACAAGGAGTGCTGCCTAGTGATATGATCATGCATAGGCAGCAAGGATGGCAAAGACTGTAATGGAGTGGAAGAATGAGCCACCTCTCAAATCCACAAATATATTGAAGACAGTGACCATGCCTGGCCCTCATCAGAAGAAATAACTTTTCAAATCAAGAACCAGTTTCAACCTGAAAACCAAGCTAACACCTTCACAGAAAAGTTGGCTAAATACTGACAAGGACTGAACCAAAGGGTTAAGGCTTACCTCACCCAGTGGCTTGGATGATATGAAAAGGCCAAATGTGGCCACCAGATTGGCATGCTCTTCCTAGAGCAAAATACCAAAAAGGAAATAATGAGAAAGATTTTCCTAGATGGTAATAGGAAAAATGACATATATGAATATGTTGATCAAATTAAAAAGGCTATGGAGAGCTTTGAACTCTGCAACCAGGGGTATGTTTAGATGGTGAATGTATGACAAGGACCATCCAAGGATTCCAATACAATGAATATTGATATGGTGAGTAGGGGGTAGTGCTTCAACTGCAAAGGACCTCACCTTGCCAAAGATTGTCCAAAACCAAAGAAGTGCTGTAAACAGTACAAGTTCCTTGGGGGAGAGCATCACAAGGATTGCAGCTGAAGAAGCCATGTCTGCTAGCTTGGCTTTGGGAATACAGACCAATCAAATGTAAATGATGCATCAGCAGCATCAAAAGGAGATGCAAGATTAAGGGCCTTGGAAGGCATGGACTTTGAGGCTATGAAGGTCTACTTTGCAAACTTAGCAGTTATGGAAAAGGGAAAAGGCAAATCCTGAGTCACAATCTGGGTGTGACAAAGGCTAAGGACCTAGTAGCACATAACAAAGACACTTTACCATGAGGGCAAGAGATTTCAGAAGCAAAGCTCCAGTGCCCCAGCAACCATTTCGAATATTTAGAAGTTTATGCAAAAAAAAAACAAGAGTTCTTCAATTCCCAGGATAGAATGCTTTCTGATATCAAATCTTATATTTCTATATCATCTTCTTCAACTGAGACTGGACCTTACGAAAGTAAGCTTGTTGTATAGGATTGTAGGCTTAATTTGGTCAAAAATAAAATCCAAAAAAATAGTGCAGTTACTATAGAAACCCCAGACCAGATACTTATTAGATCCATGAAACAAAAAAGAGAGATCTGCCTTGATGTCGACATAGCACCATTGATGAACAAGGGGAAGATGAACTCCACAAGGGCATTGCTAGACAGCAGCACAAATGGCATCTTCATTGACAAAGAATGGGTAAAAAGAAAGCAAATATCCATAAAGAAGCTTGATCAACCAATCTTCATTTACAACATTGACAGAACAAGGAACTCTGCAGGAAGCATTACTCATACTGCAGAACTCATTATTGATTACCAAAGATACTGAGAAAAGGTAGAAGCCAAAGTTACCAACCTAGGCAAAAACTCAGTTATTCTAGAATACACATGGTTGGCCAAGCACAACCCTGATATAGACTGGCAAAAAGACACAGTCAAATTAATGAGATGCCCAAAGACATGCTATTTTCTTCAGAATTTTCCAGTATTTGTATGGATACTGTACAAGAAGAAAAAGAAATAAATGATATGCTGTATACATATTAAAGAATAAAGGTGCTGGAGATGCCTAAAAAGGAACTCACAGTTAAGGAAATGGTATCCAGGGAATACCATAAATATCTAGAAGTGTTCTTAAAGAAAACATCAGAACAGATGCTCGAATGCAAATCCTGGGATCATGCAATTGACATAAAATCTGGATTTGCCCCCTGGAAAGAAAAGCTCTATCCCATGTTGGTGGAAGAGCAAAAGGAAGTTGATGCCTTCATTAATTATTATTAAGAATTGCAGATGGATGGGGACATAACCAAGGGTCTATCTAGTAGCGACCCCAGAGATCAAAGCTGATGGGACTTGGCTTTACCTTATGTGGTGCGCCCCTGTAATGTCCAGTCCTGGATTTTGGAGGTTGGAGGGTAGAGCAGGATCTAAGCTGGCATTGCTTAGTTTGTTTACAAGTGGAGGACAATCAGAAGGGAGAGGATATCTTAGTCAATATTTGTACTAAGGTTCCATAGAGATACATGGGGGTTTATATACTATCAGAACTCATAATCAGAATGAGTAAGTGAAACACAGGGAAGTTGATCTGGACATGGACATCGGACGATGTCAGTCAGAAGTTGGACAACATCAATCAAAGTTCAGCAGTGGTCAAAATGTCAAAGATGATTGGAAAGGTGTCGAGTAGTTGGATAGGTGCCAATGAATAAGGTCCAAAGGTTAGGGGCCAAGTTCTAATCAAGAAAGGACTGGAGTTCATAAGTTTAAGAGCTATGGAGACACCAGAGGAGTACCTTGGTTTCAGCCATCAAACTTCATCTCAAAGAACTAACAGCAGCTAGGGATGAAGCCTTAGCTGCCCACGAACTAGCCAAGCAAGTAATGGCAGCTCATACTTGTAAACCTTTTACCCCATTCCAAAAAGGAGATAAGGTTTGGTTGGAAGCTCATAACTTTAAATGACAAGTTGATAATCCAAAATTCACCCCAAAAAGAGAAGGGCCATTTACTATAGTCAAGGTCCTATCTCCCATTACATATGAACTCAAAATTGTTACATCAACCATGACGTAGCAAGTGATGCTGGATCATGTCAGCTGGTTCCTACCAGCACCAAGGTACCTTGGCAGTTATGCTCACCCACTAGGTGTGGGACTCTTGGATAACTAACAGAATGTTCTCGGAACCTTACCTACTAGATGTAGGACTCTTGGTTACACTTTGCAATGCTGGGCAGGGGATGCTCCAAGTGAAAGGCAGAAACTATCCAGCTGATGTGGCCTGGGCCTCATATCTCTTTCCAAGGTGATGCGATTCCTTAGGCCTGTTACAGGATATGGCGATACTGAGGTCAGTCACCCTAGGTAATTGGCAGTCTTCCTAGGTTTATGGCCAAACCCCTGAAACACTAGAAGTTGCTAGCACCAGCTAGCATGGGGATAACACGGATTGGATGATCTATATGACACGAAAATCACAATTGAGCAGAATCAGGATGATGTGATAGAATAGCGTAGATCAAGGTTAGAGTTACATGAAGCGATCTAGCTACTTATATTGGGGAGATCTAGATAAGGGCAGGCTTCTCTAGATTATATTGGGAAGTTACTATGTATGGTAACTATTGCCTGTAAGAGAAGGCAACAAAAGAGGTAAGTCTGAATAAGGGTAAATGAAAGAAGCCAATCATTGGATGGTATCCATTGATTGGGGAGTGCATAGGCTCAAAGCAATGATCGGAGAGAGGGCGATGATGAGAGGTATTTCATCATCGCGGGAGAAGCTGTGGTTGGAAATAAGGGATGATCTGTTAGAAGGGAGTTTGCCGAGTAGAGGGTCAAGCCCCTCCTATGAACTGATTCCACAGCTCGTCGGAGATTCCCTCATCATTGATGAGTAAGTCCCACAGTGGTGGGGAGTTGGGGGTGCCTAGAAAGGAAAACAATAGGTCAGGTGCCGGCCTGATGTCACCATCTGTAACACCTCCTGCTGATACCCCCACTGCCATTAACTCCTCTTCTGACGATGACAATGACAATGCCTATATCCATACCATCCCTATTCCTACCAACCATCCACAAACCTTTACTATCAACAGTCAACACTTTCTATCTTCTCCCTCCCATGTCCTCCCTCACCCCAATTGTCTTTACATTCCCCTCACTGATGCCAACACCATGTGCTTCCACTGTCATCGCAACAGTCACTATTGTGAAGATTGTCCAGACTACATCTGTCCTCATTGTCACACATTCACGCCAGGCCATCCCACTTGCCTTTGCCTTACAATCTGCTGTGACTACTGTCACAACTGGGGACATGCAGATATTGTCTGCCCCCACTGAAACTGTGGAGTTTGCAGTCACCCTGGGTATATCGTGGATAATTGTCCTTTTGAACATCTTTCCTCCTCGCAGGCAGTGACCATCTACGGAGGATCCTCACCATCTTCCTCTTAGATCTTTCTCTTTTAGAGGTATTCTTATCAAATCAGAGATTCAAGTGTACAATGGGGGTAATGTTACAATTTTCTTACTTCATCCGTGCATTCCCCTTTTCTCTTCCTTTACCATTCATTATACTTGGCATACCACCACTACGACAACTGTTCATCTTCTTCTTCTTATTGGCTCACATTCTATTCACCTTCAACCACTCTAGATTATTGATGTCATGCTATGACATCATGCTCTAGACTACTGGCATCATACATTCTTCAATGTTCTATTAACTTCTCTATCTTGTATAGTAGTTTTCCTTTCTCATCATGTTGGTCTACGCGGCGGGTACCAACCATCAATGACCTCAAGGTATGCAAACCTCGCGACTGCAGCGCATAGCAGTAAACGTTGACGGGTTCGATGGTCAGGTAAAGC
>JBBPUP010000411.1:0-13329 GCA_038094735.1 Exsudoporus floridanus
ACAAAGATCCTCACCTTGCCAAAGACTGTCCCAAACCCAAGAAGCTCTGTGAACAGTGCAAGTTCCTTGGGGGAGGACATAGGAAGGATTGCAGCCGAAGAAGCTGTGTCCACCAGACTACAACTGGAGATTCGGACCAATTGAATGTGCCTGTGGCATCTAAAGCATCAAAAGGAGATGCAAGGCTAAGGGCTCTTGAAGGAATGGACTTTGAGGTGATAAAGGCCTACTTCGTCAATCTTGCAGTTACTGAAAAGGGAAAAGGCAAAGCCTGAGTCACAATCTAGGTGTGACAAAGGTGGACTTTAAAGTAGGTAACAAGGATTTTACTACATGAGGGGAAGAGACCCTGAAAGCAAAGCTCTGGTGCCCTAGTAACCGATACACATATTTAGATGTATATGAAGAAGAAGAACAAGAGTTCTTTGACTTCCAGGATAGGACATTTTCTGATATAGAATCATATACTAGTATTTCATCTTTATCAACTGAGACTGGGCCTTATGAAAGTAAGCTTGCTGCACGGGATTGCAGGCTTAATTCGGTCAAGAATAAAACACAAAAAAATAATGTATCTATTATGGTAGAAACCCCAGACCAGATCCTCATCAGGTCCATGAAAATCAAGAAGGAGATCTGCCTTGATGTGGATATAGCACCATCCATGCACAAGAGGAAGATGAACTCCACAAGGGCACTGTTGGACAGTGGTGCAAATGGCATTTTCATAGACAAGGAGTGGATTAAGAGGAAACAAATCCCCATACAAAAGCTGAACCAACCTATCCCAGTATTCAATATCAACGGGACAAGGAACTCTGCAGGCAGCATCACATACACTATGAAGTTAATCATCGATTACCAAGGACACCGAGAAAAGGTAGAAGCCAAAGTCACCAACCTAGGTAAAAACTCAGTTATATTGGGATACACATGATTGGCCAAACACAACCCCGAAATAGACTGGCAGCATGGCACAGTCAAACTTATGAGATGCCCAAGGACATGCTACTTCCTTTGGGATTTCTTGGTGTTTGTACAGGCACTGGAAGAAAAAGAACTCAACAATGTGCCATACATATATTGTAAAATAAAGGCATTGGAGATGCCTAAGAAGGATCTCACAGTCGAAGAGATGGTACCCAGGAAATATCACAAGTATTTAGATGTATTCTCAAAAAAAGCTTTGGAGAAAATGCCCAAATACAAACCCTGGGATTATGCCATCGATCTCAAACCTGGATTTGTCCCCAGGAAAGGAAAGCTCTACCCTATGTCAGTGGAAGAGCAAAAGGAAGTTGACGCCTTCATTGATGATCAACTAACAAAATGCTATATAAGGCCTTCAAAGTCTCCCCAGACCTCGCTGGTGTTCTTTATTTCCAAAAAGGATAAAAAGAAAAGAATGGTTCAAGATTACTAGTACCTGAATGAGTGGACAATTAAGAATAACTATCCACTACCACTTATCAGTCAGCTGATTGATCATCTAAAAGGATCAAAACTGTTCATGAAGATGGACTTATGTTGGGGGTACAATAATGTAAGGGTAAAAGAAGGCGACAAGTGGAAAGGAGCCTTTGTGTGTCACCGAGGAGCATTCGAGCCTCTTGTGATGTACTTTGGTCAGTGCAACTCGCCCACCACGTTCCAACAGATGATGAACGACATCTTCATGGATATGCAAGCATGTGTCATCATATACATTGGTGATATAATGGTCTTTATAAGGACAGACAATGAAGCGGAACACGATCATATTGTACTAGAAGTATTATGACGATTGGAAGAAAACAACCTTTTCATCAAGCCAGAAAAGTGTATGTTTAAGGTCAAGGAAGTAGAATTCCTTGGGATGATAGTGTCTATGGAAGGAATAAAGATGGAAAAGGAAAAGGTGAAGGCTGTACTCGAATGGCCAACACTAACAAATGTCAAAGGGGTTAGATCCTTCTTGGATTTAGCCAATTTCTATCGTAGATTCATTAAGGACTTTTCAATCAAATCACAATCCTTGAATGACCTTACAAAGAAGGATAAGGCTTGGATCTGGACACAAAAGGAACAACAAGTGTTCAATCGATTAAAAGTGGGTTTTATCACTGCACCAGTACTCGCTTACCCAGTGGATAATGTCCAATACTGCTTAGAATGCGATGTGTCAGACTTCACAACCGGAGCAGTTCTTTCAATATAAAAGGATAAGAAATGGCATCCCATCGCTTTCTCATCACACAGTATGTCTTCCAAGCAATATAATTATATGATTGCCAATAAGAAAATGCTTACAATAATATTGGCACTAGAGTAGTGGAGACATCACCTTGAAGGAGCACCACAATTCAAGATCTGGAGTGACCACGCCAACCTCCAGTATTTCATGAAATCTCAGAACCATAATTGAAGGCAAGCAAGATGGGCTCAGTACCTATCTAGATTCGATTACATTCTCATCAAGAAGCCTGGAGCCCAAATGGGTAAAGCTGATATGCTATCTAGGTGAGGGGATCACATGATTGGAATAGAATCTGACAATCAAGGAGTTATGGTGATCTCCGAAGAATGTGTTCGATTGCTCAAAGAAAGGATCAAGATTAAGGGCAAAGAAGAAAAGACTCTGGAGTGAATTAAAAATGCATAGAGCAAACTCAAGGAAGAAGCCCTTTCAGGGTTTACAATGGATGGTGACTTCATCATCATCAACAACAAGATCTCTGTCCCCAAAGAGGATAACCTTGGGCAATCAGTCATCACTTTCTACCATGACTCCATGATGGCAGGCCACTGTGGACCCGACAAGATGATCGAGCTTCTCACTCGGTATTACTACTGGGAAGGAGTTCATTCACAAATTAAAGAATACTGTGCATGCTGTGAATGCTATGCACGTATGAAATCCACAAACATCCTGCTGGCCAGGAAGATATACTCCAATCCTGTCCCAGAAGGACTGTGGCAGGATATCTCTGTGGACTTCATTACCAACCTACCAGTGAGCAACAGATATCACTCGATTCTCGTGGTAGTGGATCGGTTTTCCAAGAAGACAGTATTTATTCCCACTGTGAAGAGTATTATGGCACTCCAAATGGCTAAACTATATTGGGATCACATGTGAAAAGTCCATGGACTTCCACATAGTCTCATCTCCAACCAAGGACTGCAATTCGCGTCTCAGGTCATGAAGGATCTTAGCAAGATGTTGAACATCAATCTTCACATGTCAACGGCATTCCATCCACAGACAGACAGACAAACAGAATGTGTGAACCGAGACCTTCAGCAATATTTACAACTTTTCGTGGCAGAGAAGCAGAATTCTTGGGTGGAATGGCTTGTACTGGCACAATTTAACTACAACAACCAAACACACTCGGCTACTGGAAAGAGCCCCTTCCAGGTCATGCGTTCATATAATCCCAGGATGGAAATAGAACTCTTGGATGCGAAGGCCCCAGTGGCTAACTCATTTGCAAAGAACTTCACAATGACCCTAGATCAGGTTAAAGAGAATCTGAAAAAGGCAAGTGACCAGATGGTGACTCAGAATGAGAAGAAACATTCTCCAAGTCCTATTTATAAAGAAGGGGATCTCATGTGGCTTAGCACCGAGAATCTGAATCTTTGATCGACATGTTAGTCTAAAAAGCTGACCGAAAGGTGGCTGGGCCCCTTTAAAGTAATATCTATGAAAGGTGACAACGCCATGGAATTCTGACTGCTGAGATCAATGAAGATTCATCTGGTAGTTAACGTATCCCGGATTAAACCTTATAAGGAGTGACTCCCTGGACAGCCAGTTTACAAGCTGGGTCCTGTGCAGGTCACAGATGAAGGGCAAGAGGAATGGGAGGTGGAATGGATTGTTGATTCATGCCTCAAGGGACAACATATGGAATTCCTCATTTACTGGAAAGGATACAGTGACGAAGAATGTACATGGGAGCCCAAATCAAACCTCACTTTGGCATGGGATACTATCAGGGACTTTTACATATTGAACACAAATGCACCATGGAAGCTAAGAATGGCTCAAGCTTCATTCAATCTTTTATTTAAACCCTATGAGAATTTGACAGAATCAATTCCCACCTTCAGTTGCCTGGAAGTCAATCCATAGAAGGGGGGTAATGTTGAATTCACTACCTATTTAACCTATCACATGCTTTTGAGGTCATGTGACCTTATGCTTTTTTCATCACATGACCATGGGAACAATCTAGAATGGTCCATACATGTGTAGTTAATCTCCGTTCTTCTAGAATGACCTATGACACATTTCTTTAATTACCATGATCTAGAACTAGTCTAGACTTGCTTCCTTATCTATGATATCACTATGACACACCTATGACATTATACCCTATGCCCTATGCACAGGCCTTTAGTATACAAGTACAAATATGTAAAGTAGTATATATATTGAATATACAACACCCAGAAGATCTGTTCTAGTCTCTACTCTTAAGCTAGGTTTAGTGTTGTGCATCCTGGAAGCTTTATTAGGTCCTGTAGGTTGGCAACAAGTACTGGTGTGGTGGTAAATTTTGCCTTTAATTGATTGAATGCTTGTTGTTTCTTTTGTGTCCAGATCCAAGCCTTGTCTTTTTTGGTAAGATCGTTCAATAGTCTTGATGCCACTGAGAAATCTTGGATAAATCTTCAATAGAAGTTAGCCAGATCTAAGAAGGATCTTGTTGCCAACCTACAGGAACTGTACAGCTTCCAGAACGCACAATACTAAACCTAGCTTAAGAGTAGAGACTAGAATAGATCTTCCTGAAGGGAAACCCAACAAGAACTAGACTGGAGTTCTTGGAGCATTGACATTCAACTATATATACTACTATACATGTTTGTATCTATTTACTAAAGGTCTGTGCATAGGGCACAGGGCATGATGTCATAAGTTGTGTCATAGTGATGTCATAGATAAGGAAGTGAGTCTAGACTAGTTCTAGATTGTGTTACATCAACCGTGACATAGCAAGTGACACTGGATCACGTCAGCTGGTTCCTACCAGCACCAAGGTACCTCAGCTGTTACACTCACCCACTAGATGTGGGACTCTTGGATAACAGACAGAACATTCCCAGAACCTCACCTACTAGGCATAGGACTCTTGGTTACGCTTCACAATGCTGAGCTGGGGATGCTCCAAGCATAAGGCGGAATCCACCCAGCTGGTGTGGCCTGGGCCTTGTATCCCTTCCTAAGGTGATGTGGTTCCTTAGGCCTGTTACAGGATATAGCGACACTGAGGTCAGTCGCCCTAGGTAATTGGCAGTCTTCCTAGGTTTACGGCCGAGCCCCTGAAATACTAGAAGTTGCTAGCACCGGCTAGCATGGGGGTAACACGGATTGGATGATCTATATGAAGCAAAGATTGCAATTGAGCAGAACCAAGATGAAGTGATAGAATAGCGTAGATCAAGGTTAGAGTTACATGGACTAATCTAGCTACTTATATAGGGGAGATCTAGATAAGGGCAGGATTCTCTAGATTGTATCAGGAAGTTGCTACATATGGCAACTATTGCCTATAAGAGAAGGCAACTAACAAGGTAAGTCCAGATAAGGATAAATGAAAGAGTCCCACCATCGGACGGTATCCATTGATCAGCAGGAGCATAGGTTGGAGCGATGATCAGATAGAAGGCAATGATGAAAGGTATTTCATCATTGTGGGAGAAGCCACAGATTGGAAATGGAGTTGATCCATCAGAAGGGAGTCTGCCGAGTGGAGGGTCAAGTTCCTCCTATGAACTGGTCCCACAGCTCATTGGAGATTCCCTTGTTGTTGATGAGTAGATCCCACAGTGGCGGGGAGTCGGGGGTGTCTAGAAAGGAAAACGATAGGTTGGGTGCTGGCCCAATGTCACCATCTGTAACAGATTGCAGTGATTAAAGAAACATGTTATAGGTTGTTCTAGAAGAATGGAAATTAAATACACACGTATGGACGGTTCTAGATCATTCCCATGGTCATGTGATAAAAGGTACATAAAGTCATGTGACCTCGAAAGCATGTGATTAATCACATGACTATCACATGATAGGTTAAATAGGAGGCGAATTTAACAGATCTGACTCCTTTGATATTTGTAGGTGTTGGCCACTTGAGTATGGCTTTCACCTTGCTTTCTTCCATCTTAATTCCTTCCATGGATACAATCATCCCAAGGAATTCAACCTCTTTAACCTTGAATGTGCACTTTTTGGGCTTGATAAAAAGGTCGTTCTCTTCTAATTGGCATAACACTTCTAGTATGATCCAATCATGTTCAGTTTTGTTGTCCATCTTAGTAAACACCATTATGTCATCTATGTACACAATGACTACTATCTGCATATCTGCAAAGATATCATTCATCATCTGTTGGAACATGGTGGGTGAATTGCACTGGCCAAAGTACATCATAAGAGGCTCAAATGCTTCTTGATGACACACAAAAGCTCCTTTCCATTTGTTGCCTTCCTTCACTCTTATGTTGTTGTATCCCTAATGCAAGTCCATCTTTGTGAACAGCTTAGACTCCTTGAGGCAATTGATGAGCTGACTAATGAGCAGTAATGGATAATTATTTTTAACCATCCACTTGTTTAAGTATTGGTAATCTTATATCATGTGCTTCTTCCCATCCTTTTTGGGAATAAAGAATACTGGTGACATTTGTGGAGACTTTGAAGGTCTTATGTAACCCTTTGCTAGTTGATCATCAATGAAAATGTCAACTTCCTTTTGCTCTTCCACTGACATGGGATAAAGCTTTCCTTTCTGGGAAACAAATCTGGATTTTAGATCAATTACATAATCCCAGGATTTTTGTTCAGGCATTCACTCCAAAGTCTTTTTTGAGAATACATCTAAATGTTTATGGTATACCCTGAATACCAGTTCTTTGACTGTGAGTTTCTTCTTAGGCATCTCCAGTGCCTTTATCTTGTGATACATGTATGGCATATCATTTACTTCTTTTTCTTCCAGTGTCCATACAAACACTAGGGCATCCTGAAGGAAATAGCATGTCCTTGGGCATCTTGTTAACTTGACTGTTCCTTTCTGCCAGTCAATGTTGGGGTTGTGCTTGGCTAACCAGGTATATTCCAAAATTACTGAGTTTTTGCCTAGGTTGGTAACTTCGGCTTCTACCTTTTCTCAATGTCCTTGGTAGTCAATGATGAACTCTGTGGTGTGTGTAATATTTCTGGCAGAATTCCTTGTTCCATCTACATTGAATATGGGGATTGGTTGGTTGAGCCTTTTTGTAGATATTTGTTTCCTTTTTACCCATTCTTTGTTGACAAAGATGCCATTTGCACCACTGTCTAGTAGTGCCCTTGTGGAGTTCATCTTCCCCTTATTCATCGATGGTGCTATTTCAATGTCAAGGCAGATCTCCCTTTTTTGCTTCATGGACCTGATGAGGATCTGGTCTGGGGTTTCTATAGTACTGCTATTTTTTTTGTACTTTTCTTTTGACCAAATTAAGCCTGCAATTCCGTACAGCAAGCTCACTTGCATAAGTCCTAGTCTCAGTTGATGAAGATGAAATAAATATACATGATTCAGTATCAGAAGAAATAGTCCTATCCTGGGAGTTGAAGAACTCTTGTTTTTCTTCTCCATATATGTCTAAATATTTGAAATGGTTGCTGGGGCACCAGAGCTTTGCTTCTGGGATCTCTTCCCATCATGATAAAGTGTCTTTGTTATGTACTAGATCCTTAGCCTTTGTCACATCCAGATCATGACTCAGGCTCTGCCTTTTTCCTTTTCCATAATTGCTAGGTCAGTGAAGTAGGCCTTCATCACCTCAAAGTCCATTCCTTCCAGGGCCCTTATTCTTGTGTCTCCTTTTTATGCTTTTGATGCGTCGTTTGCATCTGATTGATCTGTATTGCCAGAGCCAAGCTGGCAGATGTGGCTTCTTCAGCTGTAATCCTTGCAATGTCCTCCTCCAAGAAACTTGCACTGTTCATAGCACTTCTTGGGTTTTGGGCAATCTTTGATGAGATGAGATCCTTTGCAGTTAAAACACTACCCTCTACTCACCACATCAATATCCATGATGTCGGAGTCCCTGTTTTGGCCTTGTTATATGTTCATCGTCCAGATGCGCCCCTGGTTGTGGAGATCAAAACTCTCCATTGCATTTCCAACTCTCTTTATTTCATTCACATAGTTGTAGCCATCCTTCTTCCTTTTACCATTCAGGAAAATCTTCTTTATGATTTCTTTTTTGGTATTTTGCTCTAGGAAGAGCACACCTATTTGGTGGCCACATTTGGCCTTTTCATACCATCCTAGCCATTGGGTGAGGTAAGCCTCAACCTGTTGGTTCAGTCCTTGTCAGTACTTCAACAATCTTTCCATGAACTGATCAGCTTCATTGCCGGGTTGGAAATGACCTTTTAATTTAACTGCTGTCTCAGCTGGCCCAGGCCATGTGTGGTCTGATCCTTCTATGTATTTATGGATCTGGGAAGAGGCCCATTCCCCAGCTCCATTCTTATCCTTTCCTTCCTTGCTGCCTATGCAGAATCAGATTGCTAGGCAGTAGTCCTTGTTTGATGAAAAGGCTTCCTTGTTCATCTCAAGGTAGATTCTCATCTTGGTCCATCATTGAGCAAATGAGTTGTAAGACCCATCGAATTATCCTGGATTGGGCACCATGTCCACCTTCTTGTTTATTTTTGTTTTGACATTCCAGGTGATGAAGGGCCTGGTGGCAAGTCTTGCCTCCATGTTGTTTAGCTGGAGGGTTAGCTGCTCTATCATTGCCAGCAGCTGGTGGGTTGTCATGGATTTGCTGGACATTGTGGGAGAGGAGGGTCAGGAGTCGAGAGGGTGGTCAGAGGGAGTCTCTTGGTCTGAGTCTGGAAAGTGGGGAAGAGCATCTCTCAAATCCCACACTTTGGATGACTATTTGATTTAGAGCTGCTTCTAAAGCTGGCTCTCCAGGGACTCTAAAGAAAGCTTGGGCTGGTTCCTGAGGATTGTGTATATAGGGGAGGGGGCATTGTAACTCTTCTTCTACTTCATCATAGAAGTCATCATATAAGATAAAACTATTGTCAATTTCCTCAATCTTGACCTCAGTCTTGTCAAGGGGTATAGGGGTGTCATCATTAGGGTCACATTTGACCTCTGGTATGGGGAGCTTGTCTACTGGCTCAAGTTTCATGTATTGTAAAGGAAATATCCCCAAAGTTTTACTCGTTGTATGCCCAATGCTACAGCCATTGCTGAGGTTGTGTCTCAAATGCACAGATATTGGGCCAATAACCTTCCTGACTATCCTGAGTACATACTACATATCATAGAGTGAAAAGTGGCCTCACATGGACCAGAAATGTATCCCATTTGAAGATGAAAGGGGGTGAGGTGGTGTTTAAACATGTTCGAGCTACTTGAGGCTACCTCTGTGCCACCTTAGATAGCTAAGCACCTTCACTGGCTCTAGTGCCAGGGACTATGTAAAAGGGGAGAATGAAGGGTGTGTAAAGTAGGTCTGCTTGAGCCTGCAGTCCAGCTATTCCCTTTAGTGCTAGGGGCTGCATATGATGACAATGAGGAGGTAAGGTGTGGAGTGGTGGGGGAAGTGGAAGTCTAGTTCTAATATTGCCAACCTACAGGAACTAAGAAAGCTCCCAGGATGCACAACACCAAATCTAGCTGATAGAGTAGAGACTAGAAGATGCTTCCTGAGGGAAACCCAACAAGAACTAGACTAGAGTTCTTGGAGTGTTCATGTTCAGATATATATACTACTGTATATTGTTTGTATTTATGTACTACTGGTCTGTGCATAGGGCACAGGGTACAATATCATAGCTATGTAATAGATAAGGAGTTGTTCTAGAAGGTTCTAGACAATAATGGTAATTAAAGGAGCATGTATGGACTCTTCTAGAATCATGGTGATTAAATGCATGTGTTGTTCTAGACTGTTCCCACAGTTACATAATGGAAGAATGATAAGGTCACAGGATTGGTCACATGACTGTCATATGTTAGGTTAAATATAGTATGAATGTAATACCCTCTGGGTGATATCCAGAAGTGAAGTGTAACCAGATATTGAGTGCCTTTCCAAGAGAGCAGAAGAAATGGGAGACAAACTCAAAGCCTCTGTTGGAGGTGATGTGGAAGGAAACTCCATGCTTAGAAAAGACATGGAGGAGGAATAATTTTGCAAGCTCCAAAGAGGTAATTGTGTTGTGAGTCGGAATGAAGATACACTGTTTGGATAGACAGCCTATGACCACAAGTATAGTGGTGAACCTGGATAATGGAGGGAGTTGCTCAATGAAGTTCATGGAAATGGAGTTCCATGGCTTCTCTGGAACATAGAGTTGCTTGAGTAGGCCATAGGGTTTATGTCTAGAGACCTTAGCATGGGCATGAGTGGTGCAGGAAGATATATAGTCTTTAATGAAAGTCCAGACTCCTAGCCAAGTGTATTCCTGTTTTAGGAGGTCTAGAGGCATCAGTTTTGATAATCATCGGAGCATCCAGAACCCAGTGGATCAGGATAGAAGTGGAGATAAAGGCCTCCTTGAGGCTATAGAAAGCAGAATGACAGGAGTCATTGAAGTTCCATGGATTACCCTTGTGGGTGAGGCGGATTAAAGGAACAATGATGGCAGAGTACTTATCAATAAAACAGCAATAGAAGTTTGCAAACTCCAAAAAGGATTGAACATTCTTTATCTTTTGAGGCTTGGGCCAGTACTGGATAGCTTGGACTTTGTTGGCAGACATGGTAAGTCTGGATGGAGACAGGATATATCCAAGATACTCCATTGAGTTAGTGGACCATTTACATTTCTCAGGCTTGGCAAAAAGTCCATGTTTATGGAATCTTCAGAGGACTTCCTGAATGTATTCATGATGGGAAGCCTTGTCAGCAGAAAAGATAAGGATGTCATCCAGATAGACAATTACACAAATGTCTAATAAATCAGTGAAGATGATGTTGATAAACCATTGGAAGACTGCTGGTGCATTGGTGAGTCCAAATGGCATAATAAGCCATTTATATGAGCCATAGTGAGTCCAGAAGAAGGTTTTCCATTTATTGCCTTTTGCGATCTGGACTAGATGATCGGCATGTTGGAGATTGATCTTGGTATATACTTTAGCATGGCTTAGAGCATCAAGGAGATCTAAGATGCAGGAAAGGGAGGGGGTGATGGTCTTTCTTTGTGATTTTATCCAGTCCTTGGAAGTCGACACATAGGCAGAAAGACCCATCCTTTTTGTGGACAAAGAGGATTAAAGCTGCATGAGCAGAGGAGGATGGGCAGATGAACCCCATAGTGAGATGCTTATCAAGGAAATTTTGGAGAGAGTTGAGTTCAGATGGAGAGAGGGAATAGGTGGTGCTAAAAGGGGATAAAGCTCCTTCCTCCAAGTTGATCTTTAGATCATACTTACAGTGTGAAGGGAGTTTAGAGGCCTTGCTCTTACTGAAAACATATGTAAAGTCATGATATTCTGAAGGGACACTAGAGAGATCAGTAGGTTCAGTGGTGGAAGTGGAGCAGAGATCATTTTCCCAAGGATGGAGTTGCAAATAGAATTGAATAGAGCCTTCAAGGTGACAAGCCAATGCAAAAGCAGCAGCATTGACCATGGCAATGGGAGAAGGCCTCAGTTTGGGGAAGCTCAGTGAGTCAGAGTTAGGAGGGTCAGCTAGAGGTGTCATAATCAGAGGCTTTGGAGGGAAGCTTGGAGTAGTTGGCATGCCCCATTCAGGTGAGTGGAACAATATACTGACTGAAACCCAGTCAATCAATGGATTGTAGCAGGTGAGCCAGTTGTGTCCCAAGACAAGGGAACAGGAGCCATCCAATGGAGTGATATAAAATGTCATTGGAGTGACATCACCAGTTTCAAAATGAACAGAAAGATCAACAGCCTGGGTTATTATGGAGTTGGAGATGCTGTCAAAAAGTTGGAGTTGGGACAGAGGGACAGGATGGGTAGGAAGATTATGTTTATTAATGAAGGAGTTGTCAATGAAACAATTGGAGGATCTGGAGTCTATCAGCACAGAGAAGGAAGGGATATTAGGGAAATAGTAGGTGTAAGGGATTTTGGATCAAAAAGAGCAGACATGTTGAGGGGAATCTCCTTAGATGCACAGATGGCATCAACATAACTTCCAATCTGTTTGGAGCACTAGAGATTGCAGACTATATTTTGCCTCCTTAGCAGAGACCTCCAGTTTGGTTTCCAAAGTTGTTTTAACAGCATGGGCCTTGGAGGCCCATGAGGAAGATTTGGAGCATTCCTTGGTGACATGTCCAGAGGCTCCACAAAACATGCAGAGGCCATTGTCGAAGCGGTGCTTGTGCTTGGTGGCAGTCAACTTGCACCAAGCTTTGACAAAAGATCAGACTTGGGTGCAGGGGAGCTGGCAGCCTTTGCCTTGGCTTCCTTGAAGTCCTTAGAGGATTCAGAAGAGGGTCAGTGAGAGGAATGGTTGGTAGGAGATGATTTATCTGTGGGAAGTTTGTTGGAGGATTTCAGAGGATGGGGCTTTGTTTGCCAACTAAGTTTGGACTTGCATTCCCAATAGCAGGCATTGATGACTTGGAAAAGTGTATGGAGTTCAGAGATAGTTGGAGGCTTTCCAATGTGGGAGATTTCATCCTTGATACAATTGGAAAGGCCATTGTAGAAGTGGTGCTGGAGTGCACCTTCTCCATAGTTTTGGACTTGTGAAGCAATCCAATTGAACTCCATGACATACTTGTTGATATGCTATGTGTCCTTCATAGAAAGTTGATTGAGCTGATATTCAGCATCTCCAACTGGATCATGTGGTCCAAAGTTGGTCTGGAGCTCTAAAGTGAACTCCTTGAAGTTATCCATCCAGAGTGGACGGAGGTATGGATCTGCCATTTCCAGGAGGTCAGGCTCAAACCATTCAAGAGCCATGCCCTTCAAGTATGACTGTGCATAAGTGACTTTGGCACAGTTCATATGGAAGGCTTTAGGGCAGTCCTGAAAATTAAGTTCTAGCTGAACAAAGAACACCTGGAGTTTGCATGGATCAATTCCATCGAACTGGTCTGGTTCTTGGACCTTAGTACAGAGATTGGAGGAAAAGTTATGATTGGAATGAGTGAGGCCATTGATAGCAGATGCAAGCTAAGCTAATGTGTCCTGGGGAATCTGCTCATACTCAGAGTTGGAGGGGTAAGGAAAAAGATCAAAATTCTGGTCATCATCAAAAAGATCATTTCTGGGACCTTCAGGACCTTCCAGATCTTCAAGAGTTTCTGGCTTGTCTACAGGTTCACCCATTCTGGGC
>JBBPUP010000414.1:5239-21910 GCA_038094735.1 Exsudoporus floridanus
TTTTTGGTGTTGCACAAATCATGCGTTGCCATCTCCGCTGTAGCGACTGTCCTCGGCCCTCGTCCCCTTCTCTCCCGCCGACATCAGTCCGATCGCAGACACAGCGCTGAAGAATGTCAAGATTTGTGCGCGCTTCCAAATATCGGTATGTTCAAACCTCACAGATCCGCTCTCGCCATGAGTTGCCATTCTTCGCCCCCCTTCGTGTCCACCTCCCAATCCCTCCCTGATCCCATTATCGCGTCCTCAGACACGTCTTTGGACAAGCAACCAAAAAGGAACACAGCTACGATAATGTCAAAGTCTCTTCCAGCGCCTGGGACACCAACCTCATCGCCGCATCCGCAGTACGTGCCATCCACCTCCATTGCATGCCAGCTCATCGATACTTTTACAGCGTTACATCAGTATTAACTGGTCTGCATCTGGTGGTGGTGCTTTCGCCATACTTCCGCTTCCATCCCCATTTGGTTCGAGCCCATTTGACATACCTTCGAAGCTTCCCGACATCATTCCTCTCGCACGTACGCACACGGCGGCTGTTCTAGATACTGCCTGGTCACCTGCCAATGACACTCTCGTCGCTTCCGCTTCCGAAGATGGTTCCTCTCTACTTTGGAAAGTCTCTGACAGCGTCTTCGAGGGCTGGACCTCGGACGCCTGGGAACCCCGCGACTTGGAACCCGTCGCGAGAGTCGACGTGAGTCCAAAGAAAGTTGGTCAAGTTCTTTGGCATCCAACTGCCGCCAACGTTCTTGTGACTGCATCCGGCGAGCACCTCGTAAAACTCTGGGATCTCGCAGATCCGTCGCGTCCTCGTTCCACCTTAAACGGCCACGGTGACACTATTCAGTCTCTTGCATTCAACGTGACCGGAACCATTCTCGCGACCACATGTCGAGACAAGAAACTTCGTCTGTTTGACCCCCGTGCAGGTGCAGACCCCGTCCGTACCACGGAAGGGCATGGCGGTATCAAAGGCACTAGAGTGGTCTGGATGGGAGAGCACGACCGTATCGCTACGACTGGTTTCAGCAAGATGAGCGACCGGCAGGTCAGCATTTGGGAAACGGGAGGACTTGGAAACATGAAAACCCTCATGATCGACCAGAGCGCCGGGGTCATGATGCCATTTTGGAGCGATAATGGCATTTTATTCCTTGGTATGTCTGTGTTTCATAACGTTCGTTGTGCTCACTGATCGCTTCTGTGACAGCTGGCAAGGGGTCTGTTTTTTTGCTATGGACATCGTGTTTATTTTTGACTTGGTATTTGCCAGAGATGGAAACATCCGGTATTATGAATACGAGTCCGATTCGTTGTACTCCCTCGCGGAGCACTCAACCTCGAACCCTCAGCGTGGCATGTGTTTCCTGCCTAGACGTGCGTTGGAAGTCTCCGAATGCGAAATTGCAAGAGCATTCAAGGTTACCACCAATGGAGTGGAGCCAATCGCGTTTATCGTTCCCCGTAGGGTGAGCATTGTAGTTAGCTTTAGGCTCAATTTTCCATGCGGCTGAGTACACGTTGAGCTGACGCACTCCATCCAATACAGGCCGACTCCTTCCAATCGGATATTTACCCACCTGCGCCGTCTTCGGAGTCATCATTGACCGCTGCCGAGTTCTTCGCAGGCAAGACGGCCCCGCTAAACCTCGTCAATCTCGAGAATGGTGCAGTTTTTACTGGCGACGATACACCACCTGCGCCAGCTGCAATTTCTATGCCGCCACCAGCCCCAGCCCCAGTGCCGTTACCTGAACCGACGTTTACCCCTGCTGCGACAAAATCAGCGACGACTGCTATGCGTGCTGATTCGCTCCCTGTTAATACACCAATTGTGGACTCACCTGGAAACAATGTGCGTCCTTGTGTCTAAAAGTTGATAGCAGGTCCGACAATGACTGTCCGCAGGGTAATACTGGACTCGAAGAGGAAGTTGACCGCCTGAATGGCGAACTGCGTGAAGCCAGACAAAAGATTCGTAACCTCGAGCTTCAAGTGGAAGGTTTGAAGGCCAATGCGAGGAAAGCTGCGGAAGCCTTGATGGAGGGATAGATCAACCGTAGAAGAGGCATACCCAGCGTAGAGGACTGAATTTGGTTACTAAGTTTGTAATTCCTGACTTGCTATATCGCGAATATCGCCCATGGATTTTGACTGCACACGAGGCTCACGGAATGGCGCAGGCTGACCAAAATAGTCGACACACGTGCGACTCTAACCAAACCGAAACGGTCGAGTCAGATAACCCATTCCCGCCTTGTCATCGCCGTCCTCTACCCCGCTGCACGCACTTCTCTTGAATCTTCGCACTATCTTTGCGACAATTTCAGTGTACAGACCCAGCTCGCTGCCAGTGGTCGAGTCAGTGTCTTACCGGCACCGGCTCATTCGCCAGTTGGACACACCCGGTCCGCAAGGAGTCACTCCAGAGTGTCTCTGTAGCAGACCCGTCCAACCCATTTTTTAGCGCTGCATGACCCTCCTCCATGTCTACTTTACCCTCCGCAACCAGCAAGCGTTCCAGCGTCTCCTCGAGCGGGACCGTTCGACCTCCAACCCGCAGACAGGCCAGAGTACGAGCGCTAGCAAATCATGGACGCGCAAGAACATCGCCTCTGCACTCGAGGTGAATGCGGCTGACTATAACGGCCGCACGGTGTTGCATCTCGCATGTGCGTCCACCGAGCCTGCGAGCTTGGAGTATGCACGCCTGCTGCTCGCGCATCCGTCCATCAATGTCAACATCCCTGACAAGGAGAACCACTGGACTGCGCTTCATCGGGCATTGTATGCGGGCAACTTTGAGGCTGCGTGAGAGTTATAATTAACTTCATCGTTTGGCGTGGGCTGGTCAACTGATGGGGCTCTGGCAGGATCATGTTACTCAAGCGAACGGACACGGACGCGTCCATCAAGGATATCGAGGGATATACTGCGTTCGATCTCTACAATTCGACTGTCCGCACTGCGAATCCGGACTCACTTGAAGACGGTTATGCCGACTTGCTGACGTGGGGTGCCAATCGGTGCGTCCTCTCTTGAACAGGGTTTGTTCGAGGGCTAATCCATGCTTCTCCCGTTCGTAAATCCACGTGTGTATACTCGCATTGTTCGTGACGTGTAGAAACGCCGCTCTGGGTCTCGGTGATAGTAACGATCGTACGCACCCCGACCACGTCGTCATCCTTAAGAAGGATACACCACTTCCCGCCGGTCGTACGCTAGAAGAACGATTCCAAGTTGTCAAAGCGCGAGCCGTTAGCATGTCGAAGTTGCATACAGGTAGGTGGAGGTGCGATGTGCGAGTTTCGGGACCTGATAAGTAACATACGTACAGTAATACTTACAGACGAGCCGCGCGACAATGTTCGTTTGTGCGGATTCGGTAGTGGTGGACGGTATGTATTTGTGTATCTCTTGTTACACGCGCACTTTCTGATCCTCGTTGTAATTACTTTCCAGCCTTGGTCCTTTTTCTCACACGCTTTATACTCCGACACCCTTGGCCCTCTCCTCACACTGTATCGTGTCGGTCGCCCTCGGTCAAGACCATACTCTTGCCCTAACGAGTGCAGGAGAAGCTATAAGCTGGGGATTAAATCGATATGCCCAGCTCGGATATGTCGTTGAGTCAGGACAAGGAGGTTCTGTGGATGAGTCAATTCAAACGACGCCACGCAAGATCAGCCATTTGAAGAAAGAGTTTCTTAAGGGCATCGCCGCTTGCAAAATCGCAAGTGCTTGTTGGTCGAATAGTGATGTATGGACATGGGGCACGAACTGCGGGCAACTAGGTGAATTTATCATTGTAGAATGCGTGCCGTGCAAGTCCTTACATCCATTGTGTTCCCCCAGGATATAGTAAAGTGGCAAGCCCTGTCCAAGTTCTCCCTCGCAAGGCATCGATCATTACACAGCCGATTCGTGGCATTGCGATGTCGGTCAGTTTCTCCGTCGGTCCAAGCTGTGCGTGACAAACTGACGATGCATTTTGGTTCGTAGGAAACAGCGATGATATGCCTCTTTATGACGGGAGAGGTTGTGTGCGTATGGAATGGCGGTGTTTCGAAGATCAAGTATGGATCCGAGTATGGCGTGGAGGTGTATGCTGATTTAGATTTTCAGTTTCCCCACACACGCATTCCCATCTGACATCTCGACAGTCTATCGCCCGCCCCAAGCCGTCCGTGCTCCTGCGATTACGAAGCTTGCCTGCTGCGACGACTTGTTCGCAGCCCTTTCCTCAAATGGCGAGGTATTTACATTTTCTCCCCCGAATGCCACCGAAGTAGAAGAGGGTGTTTGGGTGCACACTGGCGGAACCAGAGGCCAGGTGAAGCCCCAGCGCGCGTGGGCACTGAGAAGACAGTTCAGTAGCGTGCGAGTGCGTCGTCTACAACTGGGGCTGTCGTCCGCTAGACTCAATGCTTGTCTTTCCGTCGAAAATAACGGCGTGCGCACTATCAGGATGTCGACATTGGTGGCGATGGCGCTCTGATAGTGTGCACCCAGTCAGGGCATGTGTTTGTTCGCTCTCGAAATCTCAAGGGCAACACGACAAGTAGTGGAACAAAGGCGTTCAAGTTTCATCGCGTCGCACACGCACAACGAGCTGTTGCGGTGTGTGCCAACAGCACAGGCGCCTTTGGTGCTCTTCGAGTTGACTACAAGCCGCCCCCCATTTGTATGACTGGGAAACATTTTTCAGCTGACATGGCTACGATCGCACCTTACATTCTTGACGACGCAGCTTTACCGCGTCAGGACTTGAAAGTACCATTGGATGCGAGCATCGGTGTGGATGATGATCCAGAAGACTCGTCGATCCTTGACGACATCGGCGAAGTGGCCAAGTTGATGACCGTCCTCTGCAATCGGGTCTATCAAGTGGAGCCATCTGCGAGGGATAGGAAGCACGGCGCGGACCTTACCATGTGCATCGGTGCCACATTCCAGGTACCCGCACACCGTGTTGTCCTCGCTGCACGCTGCATGCCTCTTCGTAAGGTACTCGGTGGTGATGGATCCCTTTGCGACAAGTCCTCCGAGATCACTGTGACATTCACGCAGCAACCGTTGGACGCGTCACTGAGTGCTCCGGTACTCCGCTTTACCGGAATCACCCCGCTTTCGTTGCTTATTCTCCTTCATTACCTATATGCCGATGAAGTTCTCGCAATATGGGATTGTCGTATTGGATCGCCCTTCGAGGCACAGTTTTCGGGCCTGGGTTTGTCAATAACACGAGTCAAGGCAGACCTTGCTACCTTAGCGCATTTGCTGCATCTCCCGCACTTCACATCAGCATTGCAATCCGTCGGGAAGCGCGTTGCAAAACCGTCTGCTGGTGGCGATTTTCAGTGGCTTTTCGACCAAGCGCAGCTCTTAGTTTCATCCCGGCGAAATGCCCGTGAGGACCCTCTGGCACCTGACGTCGCGCTACACCTTGCCGATAAGATCGTTTACACGCACTCCGTCATTCTCCGCGCGCGATCTGCGTTTTTTGCCGCTTTCTTTGCAGATCCCGACTGGACTGCTCACAGGAGGGATAACGCAGGTGTGGTGGATGTCGAGATGCGACATCACAAGTGGCAAGTCATGCAGTTTGTGCTGTCATTTGTGTGTTTTGGTGAGGAAACATTGTTCGAGACGCTTGGTGAGTCATACTGTAGATTTCGCAACATCGCCCATGTCAATCATTTTGCAGAATTCCTGCAGAATGTCGATGAATTGCTCGAGTTTATGTTCCTTGTGATATCCGCTGCGGTAAATCCGTCCACTCACTCCGTTGTCTTCGGAGTCTCTGATTCTGTTATAATACTAGAACGAGCTACTCCTGACCCGGCTGGCCCTCTTATGTTCTCAGATTGTCCTCAAGCATCTAAACGTGTACAATGCGTGTTACCTACTCACGGATGCCATTCACTTCAACGCGGTGGAGTTGGTGGATCGCATTCAAGGTTACATGGCTGCCAATATCGAAATGTTACTCGAGTCGAGGATCCTGGACGATCTTGATTCTCGAGTGGTGCGTAAGCTCTCAGAACGTGCGCGCGTGGAGCAGGCGGCCCAGTCACCTGTGTCTCGGTCCGACAAGTTGGGACGCGCGGCGCTGGAAAAACACAAGGAATGGCTTGCGCTGCAGGACATACCAGTCTCCATCATCCCCAACCAGAAACTCTGGTCCGCGAAAGACTCATCCAAGATGTCACCATCTAGTTCGGCGAAGAAGTTGGCGGGCCGACAATTGATGCTATATTCGCCAAGCGATAGTCCGGTTCTCCGTCCGTCGTCGACGCCTCCGCCGCAGACGGGAGACGAAATTTTTGTGATGGACGATGCGGATGAGGGACCATCTCTCAAACTGGATTCGGCGCATGCGAGCGGAGGCGAGGAGACGCACGTTTTGGTGAGGTCTGCGAAACCGGGATGGAAGAAGAATACGGCGATACCTCGGTGAGTAGTTCGTGTGTACGTCCTTGTTTTTATCTTAAACATATGTAGCACGGACCTCAAGGTGATCATGGCGGAGGCAGAAAGTGGTAAGAGGCAGGTACATGCGAGAACGCTCGACAGTCAAGGTTCCGGTCCCAGTGCGAGAGCTAGCACGAGTACAACTGCAAGTACGAATATACCTACGAGTGCCGGTCAAAGTGTAGGTCCGTCGCGACAGCCAGGACCTATACTTGGGCGACGTTGGCAATTGGATACTCCGCCAATGCCACGTCACATACTGTCAGAGCCAGCGACTCCCCCGAAGCCTGAGCTTCCCCCTTTGGCGACGTCAAGTCACACGAGCAGTGCTACCCCGGCCTCGCGGGCAAGCCCAGGCCCGTTGCGGCCGACCATGGGTCCCGTCATCAAGCCCATTCGCCAGATGCAGAATGCGTCTGGGTCCACTGGTGGTAGCCCGCGGAAACCATCGTGCGTGTTGTGCCCTTTCATAAGGCTTTGTTCATCGGATGACGATTTTTGTTTTTATGCCAGGCTGGGTGGTGCATGGACGCTGCCGCCTGTACAACCGATCGCGGCGCCGACGGTGCCCGATTCGATGCTACGTTCATTCGTGGAGATACAGAAGATGCAGGAATTGCAGGGGATGACTTCTATGCCAAAGGACAAACGATCGTTGCGTGACATCCAGGAAGAGGAGCGGGCACGTCAGCAAGAGGCTGATTTTTTGAAATGGTGGGCTGTAGAAGAGGAGCGTGTGCGGCTTGAGATGTTGGAACGAGAGCGGGGACAGGGGCGCCCAATGGACGCTCACGCAGGGACTAACCACCAGAGCAAGAATAAGGGCGGTAAGGCGCGGCCCCGAAAGGCCAAGGTGGATGCACAATCCGAGAGGAATCCTTCGAGCGTACAGCAGCGGGAGTCGCGTGGCCATTGGAGGCCGCGACACAGGGAAGATGCCAATTCTTGAGCTGAGTATACAAATCATGAGAACGTATGATGGTTATGCTATAGATATGGATATGGTATGGTATCATATGGTGAGTTGACCCACTGAGTTCATCCGAGGGTCGAAGTAATATAAAGTTGCCAGCAGACTGTGTGACATGAGATACTAGATTCGCTTTGCGTTCTGGAAGGTTATTTTAGGCATAGTGCAAGCTCTGATCAGGACTTCGGGCTGGACAGTTGAAACTGCTAGTATGCCTCGCGTCTGTAACCTCGTACTATGATGCTGTAGAAACCATTCTTTTCCCACTTTGGATCGTCGCCTCGAGGATCGCACTTCCAGCGCTACTTGTGCGACGAGTTCTCGTTGGTCGTGATGTTCATATGGAAACATGTCGTACATGTATATCCGACTGGCGTATACGCCGCACATGGACTTGCACCCGAGTTGCGCACACTTCCTGCATTATACCGTCAGGGCCAACCCGACCTGAGGCTGTCAGTGATACCCTCAGCTGGCATCTTTCATTCCAGTCGATTGTGCGACAGTGCAGTGCCATTGGTGGCCATGGACATGGACGTTGTAGTATGGCTAACTCAGGCTTGACCATGTACATAACGGGTTGTAGAGAAGATGTCGCACGATGGCACCTTCGTACCTTCTGTCCTCGCGAATGTGACCCGGAAGAAGCTGATCGAGTGTACAGTTGCGATGAAGTTGGCGGCCACTTCAAGGAGCTCTATTACGGCCAATGCCAACCCCTGAGCAAATGAGTTGACACATGACACTCGCGAACCTCGGTAGTAATAGTCTTGTTCATGAGGACCGATCAAAGAGGAGGCACGATGTCTTCGGACGTCCAAAACCTGATGAGATCGTCGCAAACACCGCGACAAAATCCCACGGCGCGAGTAGGGCCAACTCGGAGCGCGAACTCGCCGTACTACTAGGAACAATTATCTGTCTTCCTTCATCTCGCTGGTCTGCGCGCCGGAGGCTGGACCCGCCAGGCCACATTAATTTGCGTGTCACCTTGCGTCAAATGGGTGGCCTGTGTTCAACGCGTCGTTTTGGTAAAGGATCAAGTTCATCCAAGTGAAACCAAGAGGCACGTCTATGATCTCGACTCGGGAGGAAAGAAACAGGCATCAGAGTTGCGGGAGTGGTATCACAAACCGACAACTAGGAAGATTCATAGATGCCAGTGATACGGTGTTCGCGGGGGAAAAGAAGAACTGCGTGGCACCCCCACCCGACAAGGTTTGATCGTTGATGTGGTTTTTCCACTGTCAGTCTGTGGATTCACCCCGATGATCAGCCACAAATTCCATCAAAATACTCAGTACACAAGCCTAATATCGATGTCTCGGGCATGCCGGGCGTACTCTGGTTAAAACTGCGTGTCGGGTTACTTGATGGCGCCACCCATCCTTTTCGACACGTCGGTAGGACAGAACATGGTCGTTGTCTCTACGACCTTGAGCGATCGCGACTCACTCACCGTCCGCGAGTCAAGTTTCAACTCCGTGAACGGCGGGACGACCAACGTCTCCACGGCAGCACCCTCCAAGAAAGGCCTCCAGTTCTGGGTCATCTTCGCCTCAATGTGTACCTGCCTTTTTCTCTCTGCCCTCGAGATATCGTCTGTCTCTACAGCACTCCCTACAATTGCACACGAGCTGCGTGCTTCTCAGTTCGTCTGGGTCGGTTCTGCGTACGCTCTTTCGTCGACTGCCTTCCTCCCAGTGAGCGGTGGCCTGGCTCAAGCGTTCGGTCGGCGGCCTGCCATTTTGATATCCATAGGTCTCTTTGCACTCGGCAGTGGCGTTTGTGGCGGCGCGAATAGTATGTATATGCTCATTGCAGGCAGAACTGTCCAAGGTTTTGGAGGAGGAGGCATTCAGTCTCTCACGAGCATCATCCTGGCCGATCTCGTTTCCTTGCAAGAACGTGGCGTCTACGTCGGATTATTTGGGCTGTGAGACCTTGACTCGAATGGATATGACCCAGGCTGATGCGCTCACCCTCGTTGTTAGTGCTTGGTGTCTCGCTGCTGCGATTGGTCCTGTCGTCGGGGGCAGCCTGGCGTCACAGGGAAGATGGCGCTGGCTTTTCTGTACGTGTGATATCAACGCTTGTCCCTTGGACAGGGACACTCAGATAACTAGATATCAACCTTCCTATCTCCTTCATTGCGTTTCTCTCGGTTGTCCTCTTCTTAGATCTGCCCACTCCCTCTGGCGATTACCGAGACAAGTTTAAGCGCATGGACTGGATGTAGGTGTCATCACGGGAAATGCAATGGGACTGACCAGTGCTTTCACCGACAGAGGAAACCTTCTTGTTATTGCGAGCACCGTCGCATACACGATCGGGTTGACGTGGGGGGGTATTACCGCACCATGGAGCTCAGCCATGGTGCTCGTTCCGTTCGTCCTCGGCCTCATCGGTTTCGTCGTCTTTGTCGCCTACGAGGCAACCATTGCAGCACACCCACTCGTATGCAACTTTTCTTGCTTTCATTTTCGGGTGCGACATCTTACTCTCATCCATGGCACACACTTATCCTTTAGATGCCATTGGTGTTGATGACAAATGTAACCAGTGTCAGCGGGTAAGGGTTCTCTTTCGGTGGCTCCTCTCATCATCCCTCACTCCGACCCTGTGCGTGTTAGATACATCCAGTCGTTCTGCATCTCCCTCAACACGTTGGCCGTCGTCTGTAAGTCGATCAACACACAACGTCATGCGCCTGCTGCTCACCTACGCACGCAAACCTTTTGCCGTCCCCATAGACTTCTTCCCAGTCTACTTTCAAGCTTGTGGAGGTGTCTCCCCTGTCTTATCCGGTACTTACACCCTCAGCCTCTGCGCATTTGCGCCGGCCGCCATCCTAGCTGGTCTGTCAGTGAAAGCGACGGGCAGATACAGGCCACAGCTGTGGGTCGCGTGGGCGATGGTGCTCATCGCCATGGGCTTGTTGAGCATCCCCACGATGGATAGAACAGGAATAAGGATCGGAACCTCGGTAGGGTACCTGATCTTGCTTGGCTTCGGTACCGGGTACGTGCCCTCGCCCTTTCGTTCGCCCTTCCCATCTGGGCCTTTGTCCTCTTGGGATTCGGCCGTGTGTGAGGCTACTGACGGCGCTGTCAGGGTGTTGTACGTGACGACTATCTACCCCATTCAAGCACCGCTGTCGGTCACTCAAAACGCACCTGCCCTCGCGTGGGTGTGGTTCCTCCGTTCGCTTGCAGGTGTAAGTATCAGACCATCAGATTGATTGCTCGTGTGTGGCCCGCACGCTCACATTGCCACACCGGATGATACATAGGTCTGGGGCGTCACGATTGGGAGCACCGTCCTCCAAAACGAGCTTGCAAAGGCGCTCCCTTCGTCGATTATCCAGTCCGTCCCACAAGCGACTGGTGACCCCACCCTATACGCGCTCATTCCGGAGCTCTCCACGCTGCCTCCGTACATCAAGTCGGAGATTCAACACGCATTTGCGCGCAGTCTGGTAGTGTTGTGGCAAGTATTGGCGGGAGTCTGTACCGTAGGAGGCGTGGCGTCGTTATTCATGCAAGGACTTCCACTGAGTCACACGCTCGATGCGACATGGGCGATCAAACACAGGGATAAGGGGCAGGACAAGGAGGCGACGACGATGCGTCAGACGGAATAATACTAGTGTTTGGTGCTCGACGTTGGCTGTCCCAACTAGTACATTGCGGCCTTTCTGGTTTTGCACGCGTCTACGTGTCTCATCGCTGTCATTCTCCGTTCAAACGATCCGCCGTTCCCCATATTGGGACGATTCCGAACACGACGTTAATTTCGTACTGTTGACCCGCGCTCTTCCAAAGTGAGATATCGTGTCGGAAGCTACTCGGGCTGTATCCATTTAGTACTTGCCAACTCCGCCGTGATCGTCTGTGTGACCACTTCGGCGCTTCACGGGAAGAAGAACAGGATTGCACGTCATGTCATTTGTCCCAAGCAGTGCACGCGATGGAGAAAGCGGCTTACCATCCAAACGCACGCGGTATGCCGTTCCCTGAAAAACCGGCGGCAATAAACTGGCCAGTGTGCTGCGCGACGTCGATCCCTTGCGCTGCAGGCAATGTATCGACAGGTCCGATCTGAGGGAGTCATCGCAACGCGTTCGTGTACCAAGTGGACGATCAAATGTACAAATGGATCCCCGACTGCTGTATAAGCCATGCTACATGATGCCCGTCTAAAAGAAGAGCACGACGACGACGATCAAAATGTGACGAGATCCAAAGTCAATATATGCACAGGCATATGTACGCACCTATTCCATATCGGGCTGTTGTCCGGGTTCAAACTTACTGCGGGAAAAAATGTCCGGAGGGTTTTCCCGACTTGGGGATTACACGTGGTATCGTCATCAATGTAGGCTTCAAAGGCGGGGCTGGATACGGTTACCTGTGGGCCTGTTAAAAGGGGGAGGGGATGAGAGGCATGGGCATTCGTGGCGTAACGACGCGCGAGTAGACAATGTTGCCTTGGGGTGTCGAAAGCGTGTACGCGCGCGTAGCGTTCGCCGATGACCCGGACACTGAGCTCGACACTTGTTCATTTTCGGTCGCCGTGACGGGCGTGTACGTGTGCAGTGTGAGGTCAAAGTGTGAGCCTATACGTGCCTTGGCCTGATGGTAGAGTTTTGTGATGAGCTTGAGTGGCCAGAGATTGTAACCCGGAATTTTCACTGCTAGATAGTGCGACACAAACGTTCGACAGAATCGATGAGGGCGGCGATCAATCGACAACAAAGTACCAAATGCTCACAGCTCCGACCTCCTCCCCATTTATCGTAACGACACCTTCCAAAGGCTAACCTGCATCTGCCGCCGCCTCGCGGTTGAGCTGTGCCGCCTCCCAGATCTCCAAACCTGAAAAGAATGGGTCGATATGGCCGCCATGCACAAGATCAACGTCGTCGGTCCGTCCATTCAGAAAGGCGGGAGTGAGGTGGCCGCCATTTTGACCTGAATCGCGATGAAGAGCGAATCAGAAGAGCTGATCAAGGACCGTTCGATCGAGGTCGATAGGCCAGCTCACAGGTCGCCCCAGGCTGCCCTGAGAGAAGGTCAGATACTGCTTTCGTTTGCCATCACCGCGCCACACGTCGAAAGGATGGGTAGTAAGCATTGAGGACATACGCACAAAAATCTCTCGCCTCGAAAATGACCATCTTGAGTGGTGCCAAGCTCGTCTCGACCGCTCAGGAGAGATGATGGGCCACGCCGACGCCTATGATACCCAAAACGATGATACACGCGTCTGCGTGGCAGTTATGCATATGGCTTTGCCGCGCAGATGGCCTTATTGTTATATAATCATCGACCCTTACCCTTTTCGGGATCCCAACACGTCAAACAATCCGGGATCAGTATGGACAGGTCAAATCGTAGGGGCATATTGAAACGCAGAGATCACCATCCCAGATAGTGGTAGTCATTGGCCCAAGTTCGGTATCGCGCCATCTCGTGGCGCCTTTGCTCCTGGGCCCCCCACATCTCTTGTCGACCCAGTCATTCTATGAGAGAAACAGACTGTATGTTCCTGTGTCTTCCCATTTCCTCTCGGGCCCAATCGGTGGGTTCCACATGCCTGTCCGATAATCCATGCGCTCTTTCCCTTCTAATATTCATATCTAACGACCACATAAAATACGAACTCACCGTCAGGCAGGAGCCCAAGCAGGCCCGCATGTGCGGCGTCGGTGGCGAGCCTCTCTTGCTCCGCAGGTCCATCTTGCTCACCCATACTGTCTCTGGCAGCGGAGCGTTATCCCGCCGACTCTGTGTCATCGACCTACACACGGCAACCACCCTCTCCGGCGAACCCAGACCCTGAAGACGCCGATCCAAACTATGCCCATAGCTTCCTCCAGAAGCCCTACTATTCCATGTTTGCTAGTCTCGCCAAACAGAATGACGACAACGAATTACATTGGCTTCAAGGTCCGTCTCCACACATCTGTCACTCTCTTCTTTTCATTATATCCCTCCACGACACAGGATGGCAAAACACGATGCACTACTGGTTCAGTCGTTTCTTCCTTATACCATCTCAAAGATACGGAGAATCGCAACGAAGACGCTGGTTTTTTGTTTTTCCAGATCTCAGTGTACGCACTGAGGGTAGTTACCGTTTCACACTCAGTCTCTGTGAACTCGTCAGGTACGTTCCTTCCCTCACACTCTCCCATTGCTCATCTGTCCCATAGGAACACCGTCCGTCACTGCAAATCCATTTATTCCGCTGCGCTTTACGCCTATACTGGAAAAAAAAATTTCCTGGCACCGAAGGCTCGTTACCTCTAGTGCAATGAACTTGGCTTATCTGATCCATCCTGCCTCTGTCCTTGTTCTGCCCTGTCATTTTATGTCGGCTGTCGGATCATTACTCTATTCCATCTCGACGGGACCCTAACTACGTGTTTCTCTTGAAAAAATCACAGAATCAACACCGCTTTCTTGTCCCAAGGCATCAAAATCCGTATCCGGAAATGCATTCGTGTGCGCAGATGCCCCATCGCTGCACTCGCTGCACCGTCAGATGGTGGTCCACCCAACTCGGCGGGACCCGTAAAGTCGAGCAAGACCAGGCTGACGATGATCCACACCCTCAACAACCGCATTCACCATTCTCGTCCCAACACACCTTAAATAGCGCAACCAGTTCCGGTTCAGCCGTCGTCAAACGTACACGGTACGGGATATTCACAGGTCCACCTCACCTCAGGTCAGGGCCTCCTTCGAGAAGCGATGGTATGTCAGCACACACCGGTGTCGGGGAACAATAACCCGGGGTCGTCGTCAGTTGCGTTTGCTGGGTCACCTGCGTGGCTGACACCCTCGACGTTAGATCCGATGTTGGGTGTGGCCAGTACTACACCGGGTGGGATCAAGCTCTTGGCGACCAGTGCACTTCCACGTGCCCACGCTCATATACATCCACATGCACACCAGACAATGAGTGGGAATGTCATTATCGATGCGAGCGGCCGGCTTTTATCTGTCGGTAGTGAACCATCGACTCCGCCCTCCTGATCCACCGTCAGCACGGGGAGCAGAAGCACAAAAGGCAGGTCCTCAGGCATTGTCGTCATCCTCGGCACCTTATCCATCATCGTCGTCGAGCGTGGGTGGGATGGATGATCAGCTGAACTATGACTACCAGCCGGCGAGTCTCCGGGGCACCTCGTCGTCTTACGATCCACAACATCCTCTCAAAAGTGGCAGTGGTACAACGTATGAGAGCGCTGGTAGTGGGTGTGGGTGTGGGTGTGGGAGAGGGGGGTATGATACCAGTGGTGCAAGGGGTTGGTACGAGGGCGGGGCTGGAGGTGGGAGGATAGGCTTTGAATATGCTCATCTGCACCATACCCGTGGACCCTATGATCCCCGAGGAGGATAAGAGTCGTTCCAGTCACCTTCTCGAGCCCCGCACAATGCTCATCCACATGCTCAGACCCAGACCGAGGTACATGGGCGCCCACCCCGTGCGTCGTTTAGTGCGCCGTACGAGGTTGGACAAGTATACCAAGACGGACAACAACGTCAACAATAACACCATCGTAGTGGGTATGCCCATCCACAACAGGCCCCAGCGAATGATGCGCATGTGTCTTCGACAGGCTCGCACCCTCACCCCCATCCCTCGACATCCCATCCACAGCAAGGACAATACCCGTCATCATGTATCGCAGTTGTATATAAGATTGTATGAGATTTTTCGCTCGATCTAGAGCTTTGGCATTCCGGTACGAGCTCAGATGTGAGCTGGTAAATGGTATGTTTGTAGGAGGCTTAGCCAGGGAAGTTTATATCAATGACCCTACTGACACCGGAAGGATCAGGTGCACAAACGTATGTATTAGGTGTCGACTCGAGAACGTATCGTACCCGTGACGCCGGGTTGGTTCTTGGTTCTTCACCACGCCACAGCGGTTGATGGAGCAAGTCAGGGAACCCCATGGGCATAGTACTACAAGGCTCGGAGCAGGGAGTGGAGAAAGCGAACAAGGTCATGTAGCACACCGTGACGTCCAACGAAAGATGTGCGCGGAGGAACACAAATCGAGGGCATAGAGTCTTGATTCTGTCTCTTGAAGAATTTTTGGCCTTGTTCACACAATACATGCATGAGCTTGTGAACGATGAACATCGTAATGCTCAGGGCCTTCCATAAGTACTATGTACTAGTATGTAGAGGCGGTGCCAATTGTGCTTTGACGTAGACATGCAACGAGCAATTCGGCATCGTCGACGTGAAACAACAGCAAAGAATATCGATTCATGACTATGCAAGGAAGGGGTAGGTAATTTGAGGCTGTCGATGGGTTGCCACGTCGCAGGCACCATGATACATACATTCCTACGAAAGCCCGCAAACAACACCATCATGTAAGTAGTAAGGATACAAACGAACAAAACTTGCTGCCTTTTCCCTCCAAAAGTGACTACCAGTCCGTCATCACTACACCTTGTTTCAACGCGCGATCGTGACCCGATTTCCCTGGGGGGTGACTCTAGTGACAGGCGACTTGTTATTCGAGATGAAGAGGTTGGTGATGAGAGTGGTGTTGGCTGGGATGTATGCACGATGTGTGCTGTCCCACCCAGTAGCACCTTCAATGGTGGTCTCGGAAAAATGTTCAAAGGCCTCTAATGTAATGGCTCCGATGCCCCACCCTATATCCAGCTGGCAAGGACACACCCCCCAACCGCGAGACATCTTGAATGTTTTAGACCTCCTGGGGTTAAAACCTTCAAATGTCACGAAAACTGATTTGCGACTATCAATGCTGATGTCAACTTTGAACTTTTCACCAGGATTGACGTGAAAGTGATCATGTACAACAATGAGGATCGTAGGCGTCCAGGCATAATAAACTGTTCAATGCACCATTGATGAAAATCAGTTTGGAGTGGAATTTGGTGTCTCTCACCAAAATACTGAGTCTTTCCATTATACATTTCGATGGTGAGACCAGCTTGGATTCCAGTCTCTGGGCAGCTGATAATGTCTATCCCAACCCAAACAAAGGGGAAATGATCACATTCCACACCCTCTGGTAGGTCTGCCTGTGGGACAGTGATGGTGCCAGTGACTTTGACAAAAGTTACTTATAGGGTCATTTTGGAGATAAGTCTCAAATTCAAAACCATATATTGAACTTGAAAATGTTACCATGAAATAGAGGGCATCTCTGGGATCATATTGAG
>JBBPUP010000415.1:6416-18191 GCA_038094735.1 Exsudoporus floridanus
TCTTTTTCGCAGGTCCTTCTCCCTCGATGCCATGCTGCGTGACAGTGCCGAAATCGGCATCGCCGGAAACAACCTGGTAAGTGGTGATCACTACATCATATCTCATCAGTTGTTGAGGCGTCATGCTCCGCGTAGAACCGTAGTAAACACAGGTGGACAAAGCGCCCCTGACGCAGTGCTCGTCAATCTGTTTCTCCCAATTCGAGATTACAGAGAGCGGGACAACTGTGATGGAAAAAAAAGCGGATGAGACGAATGACATTCAACATCATCATGGTGTTACGCACCGATGAGGGTGCTGTTGCAGAAATCCTTTGGGACATCCTTCTTTGTCGCCAGGACAAGGGAAATCATCGTGAGTGTTTTGCCCTTGAAAAACTGTTATTTTCCGCATTTCTCCCTCACAGTTTCACATACCAAACCCATGCTATCAGCTACCAAGGCACCTCGGCCAAGCGCCGGAGGTGTCCCGATATCTTGCGGACTCTTGGTGGCGACTACATGGGACGAGGGCGGTCAACCATTATACTAGATAACAACGAATTTCGACTGACGATTGAAATAGTATGACTGGTGGCAATTAGTCGGTAGGTTCAACATCTGTTCATCAATCGTGACAACATACCTTGTTGCCTGCCTTCCTATATTGCCAGAATTGGACCGGGCTATCGGATTCTTTGGTGGGCAACTTGGGGTACTCGCGACCGATGCACCACTGAAGGGCTTGGCTCTAAGATTACACATGTGAGTGTGCAGTCGCAACGACAGAATGAGCGTCTTACCTGATGTTTTAACAAATCTACAATCAGTTCTCCTTTAGCAACGCCTGGCGGATCAGGGTGTACGGGGAGTTTCAAGATGTCATCCGTTGAGCAAAGTGCATCAAGTAATGAGGAGCGCCGGTCCTCATCATCAACTCTCTCGAGGCCGCTCAACATCTGCCTAAGCTCCGCAGCCCTTACGAATGCCTCTTGCTGTGCATCCATCTGCGCGCTTGTCATCCCACGAGCTTGGCTGGGGCCGGCCACCCCCATGGTCACCGCAGCCGCCGCAGCGTACGCGGGAGAAACCGCTGCCCCACCGGCAGAAAGGACAGCTGTAGCAACCACAGATGATGCCCCTGGAACACCGCTTCTTGCCCGTTGTGAGAAGCCCTTTTGTCGAGGTGTAGCCCAAGTAAGCATCGGCTCTAGTATATGTCGTTTGTCAGATGGTCCATAGATGTTCAACGACCTAGCGTTCATGCAGGTAAGCATGGAACCAATGAGACTGAATATTCCTCACATAGACAACGAATAATTGAAACCGGTCACTAGAAAAGAGGTCAGTCTACGACATCAAGAATGTGTGGAAAGAACCCTTACGGTTTCCCTCGTGCATGACACCTTCTACCGTGACCAGCCCCCGGTCGAGAAGTGGAGCTAGCTTGGACGCGATATTTCTTGGGATGTGTCCCACTTGAGTCCCGTTAATGTTCTTTACTTGGATCGCATTCCTTTCAAATTCATTGTGGGCGGAAAGTCGGAGGGTATTATCCTATATCTTACCTGTCGTATCGATTGTGCGGCTCTCGGACGAGCCTGACTTCTTCTCCCGGCGCAACGAGTCCTGTATATCGAGTAAGCTCGACGAAGCCTAACCAAACGTGACAAAGTACGTACCCATGTAATACTGTACACCCACAATGCTGCTTTCCATGACACAATAGAGCTCATCGACTGGTTCTGGTTCAGTGAACATAACGCTGTAATCTTCGTCACCAAGTGAACAGCATGAGCATTGTGCGGGGTTCCCATTTTGAATACCCGGCAACTGAGAAGCCCCAGCGACATCAAACCGGCGTTTTCTTTTCTGTCCGGCCAATCCATTGGAAGACAGCCCGGCAGTAGACGGATCAGATATCATCATCGGAGGTGCAGCTGGAGGGGCAACTGTTTTCGCAGTCGCAGGAATGTCTGCAGGATCCACGCGTTGAGCTGCAATAGCGCGCCTGACCTTTTGCTGGTCCTCATATCTATGTACACATTCGTCACCACAACATACCTGCAAAAAATGACCGCGCACCTGATGCCACCGAACCCAGTGACACTGCTCAAGTTGGTGACGGCAAGCGCACGCAGGATGTCAGGTGTGACGCAACCCCTGTTTCATGGTTTCAGCTTCTTTCACATGACGTTACCGAGTTGACGAGATGCTCACCAATGTCTCCAGGAGACAGTTTCACCAAATTCACTATTGACGATCTGGCCGTACCTCAGAGTCCCTACGGGGATTGAAGCGCCCGTGCACGGGGCAGGCCCCTTGCACACCGCGCGCGTACTTTTGCTGTACTGCGCAGGCTCTTAGAGCGCAACGTTGAGCACCACTGAGTATACTTACATCTATCGCATGCGCTGACATTGGTGACCAACGCGCGTCGTGGAGGTTGGATTCAAGGTTATCCTGTACCGGCGTCTGTTCTGGTGGAAGTTTTTGACCAGGCGGCCATCCGGCGAATCGCGCTCGCGCGTGGATTTGTCCTTGTTTGGTTAAACGCGTCGCTCAATTGTATCACGTGACTCACGCGCTTCCTCGTTAAGGGACAACTTTCTAGCTAGCAAACAAAATGGTCGAGTCCGAGCGCGCTGGTGGTACCGACGGCCCCGCATACGACCCAGACCAGGATGCAGCGGTGAAGCGCGACATCCGTAAGAAATACCGCCTTCTCGAGAAGAGGACAGGAGGTGCGTCTGACGCGTCGCTCTTTCTCAAACGCACGATGAAGCCAGCCCGATCCAGAACACATGAGACCGCAAGATCACGACGCAGAAGATCTCGCTGGTCAGGTCGCGCAGGCAGACGAGCTGTTTTCCAAAGGTGTGCGCCTCCATGCCGTCACAGTCATAGCATCTTAGACGCCCACCTGTACAGTCAAAAATCCGACCGAAGCAACTCTTGACTCGACGGTACTTCGAAATGTCTCGAGTATCAGTGCACAAAAGGCGCGCGCCATGAAACTTGGCTCTGCCGCGTTCGACATGGATGACTTTGTATCGAAACTCATTAGCTACATGGGCGGGAGGCGACGGTTTGAGGACGGCGAGGGGGATGAGATGGAGGTAGTGGAGGATGGCGCGCTTGACTGGGACAAGATAGGTCGAAAAGCCCTGGCAAAAAGCAGAAGAGTCCCTGTCACGGGTTTCATGTACTTGCTTTCCTCCGTTTCCGCCCGTTTGTGTCGCTTATCTATCTCAAGGCTTGGCCCTCTCTCGATAGAACAGAAAAAACGTGGCCCCATAAAGCGCCAGAAACAGGAGAAGGTCCAAGAAGAAGAACGTCGGCCCCAAGAGATAAAGGAAGAAGACATCAAGAGATCCGACAACGAAACAACCAAGAACGTTCTTAAAGTGTGTTCAATCTCTGGCGCCTTTAACTACATCACTAACAACAACCCCAGATTAAAGATATTCTCGAAACGACGGGCCCCATCAACCTGTTCAAATTTATTGTAAACCCGAACGACTTTGCGCAGTCCGTCGAAAATCTCTTCTACCTTTCGTTTGTCATCCGCGACGGAGAATGTGCATTCGAGATTAACGACGACGGTGAACCTATCGTCAGTACGTGTAGAACACGTTTTGCGTGGCCGTGATCTGACAGCATCGCTAGTGCGTTGCGAGCAACCGACTATGGATGAAAGAGCTGCAGGTGTTCACGCTCGACAGATTGTTATGGAATTCGACATGGCTACGTGGAAGGTAGGACTCTTCAACTGCCTCGGTGTACCAGATTGAATACGTATTATCATCCAGCGTGCAATCGAAGTCTGGAACATCACGGAGTCACAGATTCCTCAGCGTCCCCCCGCGAAAACCAGGATCGGTGACAAATGGTATGGTTAAGGGCGATGTTCATAGAGTACATAATCACATGCTAGATCATGTATAGTCGCTGCCAGCCTGCTGTATGTACTGAAGAGCTAATCTCACGTCGTATATTCATATTTTATGTTACATACCCCCAAATCCTTCTCCTATCACTACATGTATGTTTTATGAACTCGGTCAATTATCGTACCGCCACTGAGGAATTTACATAATGATAAACGGTTGCGCAAATGTCTACGGATACGGATGGATGAAAACTGTTAAATGAATGTGAGTAACAACCACGTTAAGTGCATGAGTCAAAACAACACAAGCAATGGATCCCCTCCTGGGACATCCCAACGACCGAAACCGAATGACGCTTCCAAAGGTCGATGCTTGCCTAACACGACGTGCGGGGCTGGAAGTCAAACTTCTTCACACCATTGGCGTCGTAGATCCCATATCCCGGTTCTTGACTGTCGGAATAGATGTGTGCAAACCACCCAATGCCCCCACCGGGCGCGTTCTTGAGATCTGTGCAATGACTGTCGAGTAACTGGTAGTATTCCTGCGATCACTCCGTTAGCACGGGTGCACGTGACGGTCAGATGGATGTAACATACTTGCTCGTTGTTGACACTGGCAACTGCATTCGGCGAGTTGGGTCGAACACTCGAAGAAGTGACGGAGGGCCAGCCATTCTAAGAGAAGCGGTCAAGAAAGGATATGGTTGACATGTCTTGAGAGAGCCACCTCATCAAAGTACATCTTCTTTCCCCTACCATGCTGGATGAACCATTCCATATCCGTCTCCACCTGCGGCCATGCGTTCGCTCCAGTGGTAGCGAGCTCCGAGAAGAAAGGAAGCATGTGGACATTAATGTAATCGATCGCATCGAGGACGTCTTGAGCACCACCGCGCAGCTGATAGCCGTAGGCGAGCTCAGAAACCGTGACGAGAATTTGTACGCCTGCGAGTTGAGCCTTAGCCGAGGTGACCTGCGAAGCCAGCTCAGAGTGGGGAAGGACGTCGTCGTACAAGGGTTCAGAGCCAAATTGCACGCCACGTGTGACGAATTTGGCTTTGGGATTGGTGGTGAGCGTGTTGATGAGTGAATCACGGCGGGTCTTCCACACGTCATCGTTATTGAAACCAAACTGCAGAGTGTGAGCGACGATATGTATCGTGGAAAACACGAAACATACCCATATCAGTGCGTGGACTCCAAGACCGTTGTTCCATGCAGCATCCACGACATCATCGCTGCACATTCAGGTTAAAGAAAAGGAAGACAAAGGTCAGCGAGAATACGCGTACTAGAACCCAGGATTGTCGCACGCGCCATAGAGACGAACATACCGACCATCGAAGTTGTGTTTGATGTCGGCAAATTCTGTGTTGAGCTGGCTCAGACTCTGGCCTGAGGTCATGTCAGTTTAAAGCAGGTAGATGGCGAGGTGACAAAGACCAACACGCAGTAACCTCATAACTGAAACCGATGAACGCGTACTCGGCGTCCATAGAACACCACCAGTTACCGAGCGAATCGGGGACATTTGATGGCATTTGAAAATTCAAAGACGGAAAGCACGGGGGATCAGGGCCAGCTGTAGAAGACGGTGTCGTCGTATTCGATGGGCTACTGCCAGTCGGGGCAGCAACAACTGTGGTGGGAGAAGGACCAGAGGGGCTCGTACTCAAATCACTCTGAGATTCGCTTTGGGAGCTTCGCGGAAGTGGCCCGGCGAACACGTGGTTCGAACAAATGAGGAGCAGAGAACAGAAGAAAATCGGCGAACAGGATATCATGTTGAAGGAGACAGGCCCAACGCGGGCGTCGGAAGAGACAGTGAATGGAGGGGGTGGGGACTGGACTCATCGGCTTTATGGTGTGGGGACAATAGTGAACGGTCGTTTTTTGCCCAAGCTCGGCCAACGGAGATCCAAGCGAGTGATGTCGTGAGACCGGAGACCGTCTGAATCGCAATTGTCGCCTGGTCGTTATACAACCAGACACAATTTTATGTTTCAAGTTTCGATTAGCCTGAAAACAGCTGCGTTGAGTGTTAGATGAAGAATGCTTCTAGTTTCAGCTCTGCCGAGATGTTGCGCGCATCGATCCTAGTCTTCAGGTTTTCAGCCAGTTCGTTTTACTTGCACTGGAGCACTACCCGCCACCTTGTGACTGCTGTGCCATATCCTGGACAACCGCAACCACGAAGAAACGTTTCATACACGAGTAGACTGCTTTTCGAAGCACTGAAAAAGCTGAACCTGCCTTGAAAAATCTACATCGACCACTGGGACTCGGAGCGATCGCAATCAGTGGGCTGTGCTGCGGTAGGTGCCTGGGGGTGAAAGTCGGTCCTAGGACTTTGTAGACATGCTATTGTGGGTCGTGGGTCCGTGTGGTTGTTGATCATATCAAGTTGCACAGATTATATCACTCGGGACAATGATTCGGAGTAGGATGTGTTGTCAACTAGTCTATTCACCGACCGCTGGGTACCGCAGTACCACGATGACAAAGCAACCACAACCGGCAACGGTCTCATTGTGTACGGCAGTCACATCAATCTTCATTAACGTTCATTGTTCTCCAGACCAGTTCTAAAGCTTCTTTCTCTCGCAATTGGGGTTACTAGAAAAACAATGACGATAGCGCTGGTGAGTGGTATCACTGGGCAGTGGGCACAGCAAATGATGAGGCTTGCAGTGAGGATGCATCGGATGTAAACTTTGAGCGCTGAGCGCTGAGCGATGGCCGTGTCGGACGCCGTGGACATTGTTGTAAGTTGTGAATCGAATCGGTTCATCGTTGCAACGCCGTGGGATTTGACGAATACGACTTTGCAATTTTGCAGTGGACCGTCGCTATATCCGGATGGGGCGGTGGCCAGGCGACAGGAGAGTTTATAAATGAGAGACAACACCAGAACTGCGCAGTCGTCTCTCTCCTCCCTTCCACCCGTGTTCTTCACTGTTGCCCTTCTTACGCTCTAATTGCCCCTTTAATCCTTTCTAAATTGTCGTTCAGCCATCATGTTGTTCAGACCTGCTCTCCTCATCGCCGGCGCTGGTCTCGCCGTTGCTCAGTCGTGGGTTACACGCACAATCCCAGAAGTCCCTGCCACTGATCCTTTGATCCCCTTAGCATCTCGAGTCAATGCTCTTCAGCCTTGCTTTCGGTCGCCGCCTCCTCTGAAGCCTCTTGCCTTGACCTTGTTCTCCTCGCACCGCTTGCTTCATCAAACACCACTTCCGTCATCCCGACCGTCAACACTTGGCTGACCGGAGTGTGTAGCCAGGCCGCATGTACCAACTCTTCCCTCCAGTCCATCGTCTCCAGCATTGTATCAGGCTGTTCCAGCGACCTTGCCAGCCTTGGCTTGTCGACAGACGCTACCTCACTCACAACGGCCGTCGAAGCTGCCTACCCTACCGTTCGACAAATCGCATGCTTGAAGGAGTGAGTCTACTTGTCAACTGCATTTCTCGCTATCCACTCATTATTGCACAGCACTTCGGCAAACACCCTTTGTGCAACCGAACTGCTTACTGACATACAATCATCAACTACCACACTTTCTATCAATAACATTGTTGGGTTGGCAACCCAGGCTATGTCTGGAAAGAACGTCAGCATCCCTCAAAATGTTACTTGTTCCAGCTGCTCCAAGGCTGCATACACCATTGCCGCTCAAGACTTCCCGGCACTCCTAACAACTGACCAAGCCACCGTTCAGTCCGAGTGTGGCTCGTCTTTCACTGGTTCGCGTTCTGATTAGTTTCCTCTACGAGCATAAACTCATGAGTTTGAGCAGATGGACAGATGCCCTCTAACATCCAAGAGGATGCCTCGAACTCAACGTCGACAAGTGGGGCTGCCTCTATTTCCGTCAGCAACCTCAACGTCGGTGTAGCTATGCTGATCGCTGTTTCCTCCGCTTTCGTCGTCTTTGCTTAAGTGGAGCTTTGGAGATAGTCCGCTAAATAGGATTTAAAATGACATTGGAACACAGTCAAGTATTCTTATTACGCCTCACCGATACTGCACAAATTTTGATTGTGCTAATCATTGGACATGTATACATACTTGGACTCTTACTATTGTTTTTCAACCAATCGCATCTTCTTGAATGTTCGTGCCATTATGTCAGCATGCACCGTACCGGCGGGATCCTATACTCCCTTGCAGAAGCATCCTTTGCCCTACCCAACCCATCTCCCTCAAGTTAGCAGGCAAAAGGGCTAAGGACCCAGCCCATTTCCATTTGTCCCTAACAATGTCAACGACGTCCACACCGCGTTCTGCTCGGTTTGATCTCCCCTCTGCCCCAGCGGCTTCCAACTCAACTGCAGCGGACAATGGGCTCGCCGAATGGACAAGCAGAATAAAGGCGATGCAGCGTCAAGTCGATGCTGATGATGAGGCTGAACAACGGCGTTTGGAAGAGGAGATAATGAGAGCGAGGCTGGCAAGAACGAGGAGGAGCAGAACAGGCCAGAGTGGCGATTTCGGTGTTGGGATGCATGGGATCGATTTGTGTAGGTGATCTAACCTATGACCGAGGAACTCGTCTTAATGGCCTGTACTATAGCGAAGCTCCAGGAAGACTCGCCACGTACCGTGGAGGCTGATTTGGGGACATCTTCCTCCGATAAGTCGTCTGCGTCGACTGTCTCGCCACCGAAGCCTGCGATAAAATCGACGTCGGTTGGGGCGAAATCGGCCCCTATCTCGCTTGCGGCATTCATGGGAGGTAATGCATCTGGTCCCAGACTCAGGCGGCACGAGCCACAGTTGGACGCGAGCCTCGCATATGATGGGCGAGGGGATCATGGTGCGGTGCACCCAATATTCGGTCGTGGGGGTGTTGCCATGCCAGGCATGGTTGGGCGCGGCGCTGGTGCTGCTCCGCCGTCACCATCACCACCAACTTCTGTGTCACAACCCCCTCCGTCCAGTCCTGCACCGTCTACCCTGCAGTCAGTATCGTCGGATCCCGTCCGTACACGTACGACCAGCACCTCGAACATCGCTCGCAGATATGTCGAGAAGATCGAGGAGCAAGCTTTTAGTCAATCCTCGTCCCCCAAACCATTCGGTCTCGGGATCCGTGAGCGTCGTCAAAGCACGCCTCACGGTAGTTTTTCGGAGCTCAGAGTCACACCCACTCCCTCGCTTCCTTCCCGTCCACTCTCTCAGAATCTTGGCGGGAGGGCTGTTTCCCCGGCTAAAAGTCCGATTATGGAGTCGCGTCCCAAGACTCCTTCTGTTACAGATACTCGTCCAAAGACGCCCACCGCTTCAGAAGTGCGTTCTAGAACACCCATGACTGACACCCTGACAAAGACGGTGCCGGTCATTATCGAGGCGCGCTCAAAGACGCCGTCCACAGAATTTCCCGCGCAGACCTTCGTGGACGAGCCACGTGCCAAAACGCCGAGTACGGATACCATGCAAGTAAAGACTGCCATCCAATCCAGCCCCACACGCGCGAGTTTTCCTGGGACGGTTCCATGGCGGACGCCCCGACATCAATCACCCCAGTTACCATCGACGTCAACTATTCCGCCGAGATCAATTGGGCCTCCGTCACCTGTTCGTGGCACCTACGCTCCACAGCCTCAGCGTGGTGTGTCCCCCTCCTTCCTGCATCCGCCGGTCAGTTCTTCTACGAAGGACCCTACACCGAGTATCAGCAGATTACAGGGACGTGGATTTGTTCAGAGCATCGTCCAAGCAAGTGACAGATTCGGTGGTGACACTCAGGGAAGCCCGTCTACCGCCCCGAAGCATGTATTCCCCTCTACGTCGCCCGCACCTAGTCAGGGCGGCGGTGAGGTGCGGGAGAAGGGTGCTAGACGAGCTTCGGTACTTGATCGATGGACTCCTGTGATGAACGCCAGCGGTAACAGTACACCATCACCCCCTCTACAGACCGCAAAAAGTGCTACCCCAACGAGGTCATTCACTGCGCACGCGAACGCGAAATCTGGTCAGGGACAGGACGTCTCGATGGTCAAGACACAGGATACGGGACGGTCTGTACGGAGCGTGGTTTCCCTTCCAACGATACCTAAGACGCCGGTCAAGAAGTCAGACGGGTTCCCTGTCGAAGACAGGGAGGAGAAGCTGGGATCTTCAAGTACAATGATATCTTACATTAAGCCTGTCGGGACCGGTGACGACAATATACCCAATGTCGATGAGTTGGGTGTCAAAGCATTAGAAGAAGGGGTTCGGGTGGGAGGGACGGGGACGGGCGGAAGCAGTGTAAATCACGGGGCTGTGCCTGGGGCGAATGTGCTCTCAGGCAGGGCGAAGACGCCAAGAGTATCTGCATCAGCACTGCCCCCCTCGCCTGGCAAACCACTGAGTCATGTGCGTCCTCTTTGGTGACACTGAGCTGAATCGATGGTTGATGGACGCCCCTCGTTTTTTGGACTTGTTTGAACTTGATGCATATACCTCATGTCGATTAATGGTGTAATGCTGCTTCTGTCGTTTTAATGGCATGTCTTGCTTACTGGTCGATTATCTCTGTCTATTCCTTGGATGCTGCGAATAGCCTACGAAGGATAGGGCGAAGAAGCCGCGTAAAGCGAGGCTCGAAGAAGGAAGACCAGAAGATGCATCGCTCGTTCTAGCACCAGGCAAATCGCCCAGTTCGGGTCCCGCTCCGGGTCCGTCACACATGTCAAGTGCACCTGCCTCATTCGGCCCAGTGGAGCCTCGGGTAAAGATTAGCCCACCCAGCAGTGAGGGGAGGATTACTGACCGTTGGACGGAGCCTAAGCTGATCGGAGTCAAACCGACATTGCCGTCTTCGGCGACGGACAGACCTGCTTCAGGTGCCAGGCCGGCTGGTGCTGCTGGTGTGGTTGGGCGTCGTGCCCTCCCTGGTCTCGCCAACTCTCAGGCTGTGGTCGCGGTAGAGAAAGAGAAAGGCGAGAAGCCGGCATCGATGGACAAGGAAGAACGCACGACCGTGCCACCTTCACCTACACGTCACACGCGAATCCCGAGCACGGGAAACAGAGCGTTGGTGATGGAGGTCGCGCAGGCGCTGAACGAGGCGGTACAGCAGCACGAGAAGGAGATCACGACTGTCCCTGCCCCCGCCGCGCCAGCTTCTGTCCTCGCCCGCCAGCTCTCGAGTACGAGTCTCGGTGGTGCAGCGGTGGAGAAACGCAAGTCGAGCTTCGAGCGGTACTCGGCCATCGCGATGCCCCCGTTAGCAGAGGAGCGGACGCCTGCGGCATCTCCGGCGAACACTGTGTCGCGGGGCGGAGGGAGGGATCTGTTGGGCGGCAAGGCTGTCGGTGCGAGTCCTTTGAGTAGCTTGCGCGTCGAATCGACAGGCGCTGCTGGGCAGTCGTCATCTCCGTCTCCGTCCTCGAAGGTGCACATCGGTAAGTATCAGCCTTTGTAAACGTTGGAGACGAGCTGATGTGAATAGATCCTATCGACGAGCCGTTGCCCAAGGTGGACGTTGCGGCGCTGCTGAGGATGGAGAGACCGGCTGAGTTCGTGCCGAATCCCGACCTTCGCACGGTCTCGGTCGAAGTGATGTCGATCGTACACACGAGTGCCGTCCCCGTTCAACATGGCGCGAACATCTTTTACGATGCAGAGGTACTTGTCATTGTGCATCGCGCCAAGTCCCGCGAGAGTGGGCTTGTCGTTACCAAGGTGTGGTGCTGGAAGGGGAGGAAATGCCACTTTGTAGAGAGGGAGGAAAGAAAGGTTGGCGAACTCGCGAGGCGGTATGGTACTTCGGCGGTACGTGTTTCCCATTCGTCACGATTGCACTGACTTATGTGAGGCCTGCGCATAGGACGTAGTTGATCAGCAGCGTGAGCCTGCGGAGCTCGTTTACGTCCTCGGCGGACAACTTGCGATACGCCAGGTAAGGAAGT
>JBBPUP010000416.1:0-21884 GCA_038094735.1 Exsudoporus floridanus
ATTCCAGTTGGTGAATGGTCCTTCTTCTTCTAGAGGGAGCCCATCTTCAGTGACCTTGTTGTTCAGCACTGTGGTGCAAGTGCAAAGCATTTGGTCACAATTTTGAGGAGTAACAGTTTCCAAGAAATTGTTGAGGGCAACCTCAGAAGAGGTCTGAGTGGAAGTGGTGGCAGAGCGGATATTCTGGGGGGTGGGATTCCGGGGTTTTGGTTTGTGCATGCTGCTATAGCCAGGATGATTGTGAGTAGAGCAACCCTCCTTATTGCAGATAAAGTAGTGACCTTCCCTATAGTGCTTTCCACATTCCACAGGAGAGATGAAGAGGCAATCCACATCCATAGCATTGGGGTCATGGCAAGTAGTACCTCCTCCATAGGGAACTTGTGGGCCTGTTTTGAGTGATTTGATTTGATGGAGGCTTCCTTCGATCTTTGAGGCCTTTGAAAAGATCTTCTCCATGGTGACTCTGGTGGAGTTAAGTATTCTGGAGAGGGCAAGTTGGATGGTGATCTCAGGATTAATGCCCCAAAGAAACCATTCAGTGAGAGCATTGATATCAAAGATCTGGAATCTTGCAGATAGGAGGGAGAAGGCCAAGATGAAGTTGTCGAATCCTCAGGGTTCATGGATGTTCTGGCAGAGGTTCACAAGGGAAATGTGGGCATGTGCAGCAGAATCTTGAGGAATGAAGATTTCCTTGAAGGCATTCCAGACTTTATCCCATGTGATGTCTCCATTGGCAACTTTGGAGAATTAGGTTTTTGCAAAGGCCTTTCCTTGGCCTTTGGACATTCCGTTGAGAAAAATAATGACTCTTGCTTGGTTGTTGATCCTGTCTTCTGCCAGAGCAAAGTAGGCCAATATGGCCATAAACCATCACTGGGCATCTTCTGCATTGCTGCCAAATTCTTCAGGGAGTGTTACAATTTTACTCCTTCATCCCTACATTCTTCTCTTTTCTTCCTCTACCACTCATTGTACCTGGCATACAACAACTACAATTGTAGTTCACTTCCTTCTTCTCATTGGCTCTCTTTCCATTGTTCTTTACCTGCTCTAGATTTATGATGTCATCCATGACATCATCCTTCTAGATCATTGACGTCATTCATTTGTCATTCTCTGACATCATGTTCTTCAATGTTCTATTACATTCTTTACTTTGTATAGTAGTTTTCCTTTCCTGTCATATTGGTCCATGCAATCTTTCTTTTAGTATAAACATGCTTCCTCCTCACCTGTAACATCACTCTTGATCTGCACAATACTAGCATATATTCAAGTCTCATCCTTAGCCTTAGGTCAAGTTTACTCTCGATATCCCTAGTCCTTCATCATAAACCTTAGATTGAGTTTTATCTCAACATCCCTTGTCCTCAAGAACACTATGCTGCATAGACATCGATCTCTTCATGAGTATTGCCTATGTAGATAGCTCAGTATCAAGATCTCTTTAGTATGCTATGTATAACAGGAAGTGTGGCTTTGAATTCTCTCATGTTTTCCTCATCTGAGTTGTCATCTTGGAGTAGGTTGGGGAGCTCTACATCGATAGGAGAAGAGGGAGTGGGATCCAGTTCTTGACTAGAGGACAGCTGTGGGATGAGAGCATCCAATGGAATCCCAGGAGATGTGGGGAGAGTAGTTGTTGAACTGGAGGGAATGTAGGTTTGGCGGTGAGATGAGCAGTAGGCCTGTTCTCATAGAGCTTGGGATGGGGGATTTGAAAGTGGGGAGTTTGGGTTCTGAGGGGGTTGTTTGTCCTCATCTCCAAGGATGGCTCCAAGATCCCAGCAACTCGTCTTGACAGTATCTGCTACCACCTGGTAGCTTGGCTGCTCTACCTTTCCTAGATAGTCTGATTGAGCCTAGGCACAACAGCACTAAGGCAAGAAAAACCTTGATCTTTTGTTACATCAACTGTGATGTAGCAAGTGATGCTGGATCACATCAGCTGGTTCCACAGCACCAAGGTGTCTTGACAGTCTTCCTAAAGACTGAAGGTAATGTTCTCAGAACCTCACCTGCTATTAGGGACTCTTGGTTACACTTTGTGGTGAAGAAGGTCATGACCCTCAACTATGGTGGTATCTTCCATGCTGGTTTGGCTTGGGACTTCTACACCTTCCTAGAGTGATGTGGTCTCTAGGCCAGTTATGGGTAGGGTGACACTGAGATCAGTTATTCAAGACAGTGGCAGTCCTTCTTGGTTTATGGCCAAACCTCTGAAACACTAGAATGGATGATAACATGGATTGAAGAATCTGTATGACACAAAGATCCCAATTGAGTGGAACTGAGATGAAGTGATAGAATAGTGTAGATCAAGGTTGGGAGATACAGGGGAGATCTAGCTACTTAAATAGTGTGGATCTAGATTAGGGTAGGCTTTGCTAATCTAGATTGGAAAGTTACTAGATATAGTAACTATTACCTATAAGAGAAGGTAACCAAAGGATGAAGTCTATTACATCAACCTGTGACGTAGCAAGTAATGCTGGATCACGTCAGCTGGTTCCTACCAGCACCAAGGTACCTCGGCTGTTATGCTCACCCACTAGGCATGGAACTCTTGGATAACAGGTGGAATGGTTCTTGGAACCTCACCTACTAGATGTAGGACTCTTGGTTACACTTCGCGACGCTGAGCTGGGGATGCTCCAAGTAAAAGGTGGTATCCACCTGGCTGGTGTGGCCTGGGCCTCGTATCCCTCCCTAAGGTGATGCAGTTCCTTAGGCCTGTTACGGGATATGGCAACACTGAGGTCAGTCACACTAGGTAATTGGCAGTCTTCCTAGCTTTATGGCTGAACCCCTGAAACACTAGAAGTTGCTAGCACTGGCCAGTGTGGGGGTAATACGGATTGGATGATCTATATGAAGCGAAGATCGCAATCGAGCAGAACCAAGATAAAGTGATAGGATAGCATAGATCAAGGTTAGAGTTACATGAACTGATCTAGCTACTTATATAGGGGGGATCTAGATAAGGGCAGGCTTCTCTAGATTATATCGGAAAGCTACTATGTATAGAAACTATTGCCTATAAGAGAAGGCAACTGAAGGGGTAAGTCCGAATGAGGATGAATGAAAGAGGCCGACCATCGGACAGTATCCATTGATTGGCAAGAGCATAGGTTGAAGCGATGATCGGATAGGAGGCAATGATGAATAGCATTTCATCATCGCAGGAGAAGCCATGGGTTGGAAATGGAGGTTGATCCATCAGAAGGAGATCTGCCGAGTGGAGGGTCAGGCCCCTTCTACGAACTGGTCCCATAGCTCATCAAAGATTCCCTCGTCATTGACGAGTAAGTTCCACAGTGGCAAGGAGTCGGGGGCATCTAGAAAGGAAAATGATAGGTCAGGTGTTGGCCTGACGTCACCATCTGTAACATTACTCTCCTCGTACATCTGAAGCTCCAGCTCAGACTCCTCAAGGGCTGCTGTCACCGGGGTTCTCCTCATAGGTGGTAAGGTCCTAGTCCTGGGAGAAGAAGGGATCTGGAGAGGGGCAGCAGGAGTGGGAGTGGCCTTGGAGGTTGTAGTGAGAGCATTGTAGTTCTGGGCAATGATACTGTGGGTGTCCAGGGGCCAGGAGATGGCAGAGGGGACAGCAGTATTGAGGACACTCGGATCTAAAGTGTCCAGGAGTGTTGCACATGAAGCAATGGGGAGGAGTGGGAAGGAGGAAACTGCAGGGTCTGATGGGAAGGGAAGGGGGAGAGGATAGGCTTTGTGAGGGATGGGTATCAATATCCAAGCTTGCGGTGTTTGTTGCAGTTCCAGCGATAAGGGGAACAAATAAGGATTCCATAGGAATGGCGGGAGAGTCAATGCTCCTCTTTGGAGCTCTTGCCAGTACAGGGTGAAGGCGCTTGGAGAAGGGGGTAAGGGGTATTCCCGATCTGAAAATGACTGCTTCCTGGTGGCGAAGGGTGTGGGAGGGATGGGTAGGACGTCCTCCATCGGGTGGTAAGAGGGAGGCAGGGAAGATGGGTTCTGGGGTGGAGGGTCTTGTTGGGATGCAGGTGGAGTTGGAGTCCGACTCTTGAGAAGGCTCTCCAGTTTCTGGATGGTCCTCAGCAGGGCTTCTGCTTCAGGTAATGGAGTGGAGGGCATAGGTGTGGCAAGAGAGGGATTCTCCAGGAGGTATGGGTCGATCGTTGAAGAAAGAGTCTCTCTCTTCCTCCAAAAGAGTGGAAAGGATGGGAAGTAGGACGGCATTGACGAGTTCTCCTGGGAGGAGAGAGATGGAGAAGTTGAACCCCTCAACATATAAGAGGTCAAGGGTAAGTTCTCTTGCAGTAGACAGTCCCTGTTCGAGACTGATGATGATGGGGGAGTTCTTGGTGGTGGCCAAGAAGAGGGGGTTAGGGGCACTTGCCGAGCACCAGGCAGCCTGGGTGAAAAGGGTGTGAAGGGCAGAGTATGCCTGGAACAACTCAGCGACATAGACAACTGAGTTGTCAGTGGTGGAGGAGGGGAGGTCCTTGAAGGCCTGGAATGTCTGTGGGTTCTTGAGTAGGGAGGCATAAAAGAGGCGACAGGTGAAGACCGAGAGTCTTCCAAGACAGATAGAGAATGGGGTGAGGGTCATCGGCTAGTAGTTCCAGTGATAGGGACAGGAGATGATTTGACAGAAACAGGAGTGTTCTGCAGCATGTCTGGAAACATCTAGGTTGGAGTATTGAACTTGGAGACGGGCTTGAGTGAGGGCTTGAAAGACTCGAGAAATAGTGATGAGGAGAGACTGGAGAGTGGGTTTGATCATGCTGTTGAACCTCACAGTTTGTGCAGTCTTTTATACTCCTGGAGGAGGGCAGTGGCATTGCTGAGGTTTTCTTCTGCCTCCCATGTTCATTTGGAGTCTGGATAGCCTTTCCAGTGGATCAGGTATTGCCTTCGTCTCGGTGTTCCCCGATGATTAATGATCTTCTCAATTTCATATTCCTCCTCCATTCCTATTAGATCTGGAGGTGGCTGTGAGAAGTTGGGGCTGTGTTCAGGAGTCTCCTTGTATAATGATAGGAGAGAGGTGTGGAAGATGTCGTGGATCTTCCAGGTCTTGGGGAGTTTGAGGTGGTACACGACCGTGGAGATGACCTTGGTGATTTCGAATGGGCCGGTTCGCTTGGCCACCAATTTCCAGGAGGGGACTTGTAGTTTAAGGTTTTTGGCTTCCAGCCAAACCTTGTCCCTGATTTTCCAGGGGGAGAAGCATGAGAAGGTCTGTTCCTTCATGCATTGTTGCACGAGTTTGTGCACGGCTTCAGCTTCTTTCCGGGCTTTGTCCAATTGAGACAACCTAGTCTCTAGTGCAGGGAGGAGGGTCTTTCCGAGTGGGGGGTAAGACTGGGGTTCGTATCCCAAGATGAGAGAAAACGGGGTTTTGCCGGTGACCAAGTGAGTGGCCGAGTTGTGGGAGAACTCTGCAAGGTGGAGGTTCTTGAGCCATTTGTGCGGTTGGGCATCACAGAAGATTCGAAGGTATGTTTCGAGTTCCTGGTTATACCATTTTGTTTCTCCATCAGTCTGGGGATGGTATGCTGTTGACAGGGCCAGGTTGTAGTCCAGGAGGCATGCCAGTTCATGTGCGAATGCAGAGGTGAATTGCAGCCCCCGGTCTGAGATGAGCTTTTTGTGGAGACCGTATCGTTTGAATACATTCTCAAAAAAGAGCTTGGCAATACCAGCCACATTCACAGTTTTCGAGCAAGGGCAGAGAATTACCCCCTTACTAAGGCCATGGTCGACCACAACCATAACAGAGTCAAAACCGGAGATAGAGGGGAGGTCCGTGATAAGGTCCATGGACAGGTGTTGGAAGGGGTGGCTGGTGGTGATGGAGAGAGAAGTAACCAGGGGGACAGTAGAGTGGGTGTTAACTTTATTTGCCTGGCAAACGGCACAACCAGATATATATTTCCAGATGAACATAGAGAGGCCAGGCCACCAATAGTCCTGGAAGATCCTGGCAATAGTCCAGAGGTGGCTCTCATGGCCACCTGTGGGGAAGTTATGGAGTTCCTGCACGAGCGCATGTCAGGCCTCGGCAGGGATGTACAGTCAGTTGTGGAAGTATAACTTCCCATCGGTAAAGGTCCATTCCTCAGAGCAGGAACAACCAAAGAGTGGCTCTTCCTTTTCCATGGCAGAGAGAGCCTGAAGAACCAGGGGGTCAGAGGGGGTGGATGAGGCAATCTTGTCTTGCAGAGCAATGTCAATTTGATTGATCTGGTGATCAAAGGCTTCCGAAGGAAGCAGTTGCATGTCTGCATTGTCACCGGAAGTGTTGATATCATCCCTGCAGGAAAGCGCATCCGCAGAGACCATTTGAATACCAGGGAGGGCTTTGTATACCATGTCAAAGTCCTGTAAAAACAATAACCACCGAGCCTGTCGTTGGGACAGCTTGCATGGTTCCTTGAAGTATGTTAGGTTCTTATGGTCAGTAAGAACCGTCACTGCGTGGGGTGATCCTAGGAGATACTGCCTCCATTCTTTGAGTCCTCAGATTACGGCCAGAAATTCCCAATCGAAAATGTCATAATTTCGTTCGGCTGGGGAGAATGACTGGGATAAATATCCACAGGGTTGGAGGTCTCCATTCGAGTTTGACTGCATGAGCACTGCTTCAGAGGCAGTCAGCGAGGCATCCATCATGAGGGTAAAGGGTTTCATAGTATCTGGGAAGGTGAGGACAGATTGTTTCATGAAAGCTTGTTGGAGAGTGCAGAATGATGTTTTCTGTGCCAGCCCCCACATCCAGGGGGTGGAAGATTTTGTGAGGTCCAGGAGGGGTCGAGCAATGTCCAAGAAAGACGGTATGAACTTCCAGTAGAAGTTGCAGAATTCAAGGAAGGAGTGAATAGGTTTCACTCCCTTGGGTGTTATGTCAACCTGTGATGTAGCAAGTGACGCTGGATCACATCAGCTGGTTCCTACCAGCACCAAGGTACCTCGACTGTTATGCTCACCCACTAGGGGTGGGACTCTTGGATAACAGGTGGAAAAGTTCTTGGAATCCCACCTATTAGATGTAGGACTCTTGGTTATGCTTTGTGACGCTGAGCTGGGGATGCTCCAAGTGAAAGGCGGTATCCACCCAGCTGGTGTGGCCTGGGCCTCATATCCCTCCCTAAGGTGATGTGGTTCCTTAGGCCCGTTACGGGATACGGCAACACTGAGGTCAGTCATGCTAGATAATTGGCAGTCTTCCTAGCTTTATGGCTGAACCCCTGAAACACTAGAAGTTGCTAGCACTGGCTAGCATGGAGGTAACACGGATTGGACGATCTATATGAAGCAAAGATCGCAATCAAGTGGAACCAAGATGAAGTGATAGGATAGCATAGATCAAGGTTAGAGTTACATGAACTGATCTAGATACTTATATAGGGGGAATCTAGATAAGGGCAGGCTTCTCTAGATCATATCGGGAAGCTACTACGTATAGCAACTATTGCCTATAAGAGAAGGCAACTGAAGAGGTAAGTCCGAATGAGAATAAATGAAAGAGGCCGACCATCGGATGGTATCCGTTGATCGGCAAGAGCATAGGTTGGAGCGATGATTGGAAAGGGGGAGTGATGATTGGATAGGAGGCAATGATGATTGGATAGGAGGCAATGATGAAAGGTATTTCATCATCATGGGAGAAGCCATGGATTGGAAATGGGGGTTGATCCGTCAGAAGGGGATCTGCTGAGTGGAGGGTTAGGCCTCTCCTACGAACTGATCCCACAGCTCATCAGAGATTCCCTCATTGTTGACGAGCAGGTCCCACAGTGGTGGGGAGTCAGGGGCGTCTAGAAAGGAAAATGATAGGTCAGGTGCCAGCCCGATGTCACCATCTGTAACATTGGGGGTCTTCTATTGTTTGATGGCGTCCAGCTTGACTGGGTCCATGCAAACCCCACCCTTTCCAACTACCATGCCAAGATAGTCAACTTCAGAGGTGGAGAATGTGCACTTTTCCAGCTTGAGATACATTTCCTGTTCTGCAAACCATTGCAGAACCTTCTGGGTTCATTCATTGTGTGTGGCCTGATCAGAGGAGTGAATGAGGAGATCATCCATATAGATGATGAGCCATCCCTCGGTGATATAGTTGGCAAAGAGGTCGTCCATGAAGGCTTGGAATGTCACAGGGGAGTTGCACATTCCAAAGAACATGATGTTCGGTTCGAAGAGTCCCTGGGAGGTGATGAAGGCTGCCTTCCACTGGTCTGCTTTCTTGATTTGCATGTTGTTGTAGCCCCACCTAACATTGAATTTGGTAAAAATCGATGATCCCTTGAGCTTATCTATAAGATTGGAGATAAGTGGCAAGGGGTAGGCATTTTTGATGGTGTGCTCGTTAAGATACCGGTAGTCTTGGCAGGGGTGGAGCTTCCCATCCTTTTTCTTGACAAAGAAGAAAGGGAAAGCTTGTGGGGATTTCGAAGGGGAGATCTTGCCCGACTTGAGGTGTTCCTCGATGAATTCCCTACAGGCCTCTTGTTCAGGAGGGCTTAGGGGGTATGTCTTGGTCCATTTCGGTACGAAGGAGTCCTTCAGTTCGATCATGTGATCGTATGACCTGGATGGGGGCAGAGAGGAGTTTGTCTTCTCCATGAAAACACCAGCGAACTCCTTGAACACCATTGGTAGTGTGACAGTGGCCTTCTCTGCTTGTTGCGCCAAAGTCGTTGAAATGGTGGTCTTCCTGATCCAATGTTCTGGTCCTTCCCCATGCTCGCACATAAAGCAGAACTGTTCCGCTGGGGCCCATTGTGCAAACTTCTTGACAAGTTCATCTTCGTGGCATATCTAGCTTGAATTCCAGTAATCCCATCCTCTATACTGCCTGTTTGGTGATGAAGCATCCAGTTGCTCCACAATCTATCAATCCTTTTGTTCCAATGATTTCTCTGCTCCTTTTCCAGATTGAGAGAGGTAAACGAATAGCATTATGTCTTGATCTAGAAATAAATACAGGAGCTAGAGTAACTGAGGGAGGGGATGATGTTGGTCCATTTCTCCCCTTTAAAAAGATAAAACAGGAGGAGAAACAAAAGGATGTTCATCGGTGGTGAGGACATTGATGTCCTCATTCCAGGTAGTGAAAGGACCTTCCTCTTCAAGAGGGAGCCCGTCTTCTGCAAGTTTGTCATTCAGTGCTGTGGTACAGGCATGAAGCATTTGCTTGTGGTTTTGAGAAGTAACTGTCTCCAGGAAGATGTCCAGGGCTACCTCAGAAGCAGTCTGAGCAGAGGAGGTGGTGGTAGAGTGGATGTTCTGGGGAGGGGGATGGCCTTTAGGTTTGTGAGAGCTGCTATAACCAGGATGGTTACAAGAGGAGCAGCCCTCCTTATTGCAGATAAAACAACGACCTTCTTTATAACGTTTTGCACATTCCACAGGAGAGATCGTAAGGTGATCCATGTCCATAGCATTGGGGTCATGGCGAGTAGACCCTCCGCCATAGAAAACCTGGGGACCCGTCTTGATAGACCTGATTTGACGGAGACTTCCTTCGATCTTAGAGGCTTTCGAGTAGATCTTCTCCATGGTGACTCCAGAGGAGTTAAGTATGCCAGAGAGGGCAAGTTGGGTGGCGATCTCAGGATTAATGCCCTAAAGAAACCATTTGGAGAGAGCATTAATATTGAAGATCTGGGATCTCGCAGATAGGAGGGAGAAAGCAGAGATGAAGTTGTCGAATCCCTTGATATCATGGGTATTCTGGTGAAGGCTTGCGAGTGAGATGCATGCATGGGCTGCGGAAACCTGAGGGACAAAGATGCTCTTGAAGGCATCATGGATTGTATCCCATGTGATGCCACCATTGGCAATCTTGTTGAACCATGTCTCTGCAAAGGCCTTGCCTTGGCCTTTAGACATTCGGTTGAGAAAAATAATGACTCGGGCTTGTTCCCTGATCTTTTCCTCTGCAAGGGCGAAGTAGGCCAACATGGCCATAAGCCATCTTTGGGCATCTTTGGCATTGCCGCTAAATTCTTTGGGGAGAGCAGCTTTGAATTCTCCCATGTCTGAGTCGTCTGAGTCGTCATCTTGGAGATCAGGGAGCTCTACGTCAATGGAGGAGGGAGGGGGGTTCTGATCCTGGTCAGAGGACGGCGGTTGGGAAGGAGCATCCAATGGAGTCTCGATGGGAGTGGGAGCAGAGGGAGCAGAACCTAGGGGTGGTCGGTGAAGGGCACAAGATGTGCAATAGGCTTGTTCTCGTAGAGCTCGGGGAGGGGGATTGGCAAGAGGGGAGTTTGGGTTTGAGGGTTCCTTGTTGTCGAGGAAGTTTCCAAGATCCCAACGACTCGTCATGATGGCTTGTTGCTACCACCTGGTAGCTCAGCTGCTCTACCTCTTCTTGGGTAGTCCAATACTTTAGGCACAATGGCACTAAAGCAAAATCACCTTGATCTTTTGTTATGTCAACCTGTGATGTAGCAAGTGACGCTGGATCACGTCAGCTGGTTCCTACCAGCACCAAGGTACCTCGGCTGTTATGCTCACCCACTAGGCGTGAGACTCTTGGATAACAGGTGGAACGGTTCTCAGAACCTCACCTACTAGGCATAGGACTCTTGGTTATGCTTCATGATGCTGAGCCAAGGATGCTCCAAGCAAAAGGCAGTATCCACCTGGCTGGTGTGGCCTGGGCCTCATATCCCTTCCTAAGGTGATGTGATTCCTTAGGCCCATTACAGGATACGGCGACACTGAGGTCAGTCGCACTAGGTAATTGGCAGTCTTCCTAGCTTTATGGCCGAACCCCTAAAACACTAGAAGTTGCTAGCACTGGCTAGTGTGGGGGTAACACAGATTGGACGATCTATATGAAGTGAAGATCGCAATCAAGTGGAACCAAGATGAAGTGATAAGATAGCATAGATCAAGGTTAGAGTTACATGAACTGATCTAGATACTTATATAGGGGGAATCTAGATAAGGGCAGGCTTCTCTAGATCATATCGGGAAGCTACTACGTATAGCAACTATTGCCTATAAGAGAAGGCAACTGAAGGGGTAAGTCCGAATGAGGATGAATGAAAGAGGCCGACCATCAGACAGTATCCGTTGATTGGCAAGAGCATAGGTTGAAGCGATGATCAGATAGAAGGCAATGATGAATGGCATTTCATCATCATGGAAGAAGCCATGGATTGGAAATGGGGATTGATCCATCAGAAGGGGATCTGCCAAGTGGAGGGTCAGTGTTAAATTCGACTCCTATTTAACCTAACACGTGACAATCAAGTGATCAATCACGTGCTTTCAAGGTCACATGACCTTATCATGCTTTCATCACGTGACCGTGGGAACAATCTAGAACGTTCCACAACGTGTATTTAATCTCCGTGATTCTAGAAGGATCCAGGGACGAGGTTACTTAATTACCGCGATCTAGAGCTAGTCTAGACTCGCTTACTTATCTATGACATCATGATGACGCACCTATGACGACATACCCTATGCCCTATGCACAGACCTTTTACAAATAGATACAAATAGATATAGGAGTATATATATTGAACATGCAACGCCCCAAGAACTCCAGTCTAGTTCTTGTTGGGTTTCCCTTCAGGAAGATTTGCTCTAGTCTCTATTCAAAAGCTAGGTTTAGTGTTGTGTCCTAGGGCTAGTCCTTAAGGTCGGCAACAACAACATTTTCAACCAGGAACTTCTGGCCGTAATCTGAGGGCTCGAAGAATGGAGGCAGTATCCCCTAGGGTCACCCCATGCAGTGATGGTTCTTACCGACCATAAGAACCTGATATACTTCAAGGAACCACACAAGCTGTCCCAACGACAGGCTCAGTGGTTATTATTTTTACAGGACTTTGATATGGTTTACAAAGCCCTCCCTGGTATTCAAATGGCCCCTGCAGATGCACTTTCCCACAGGGATGATATCGACACCTCTGGCGATAATGCAGACATGCAACTGCTTCCTTCGGAAGCCTTTGATCACCAGATCAATGAAATAGATGTTGCTCTACAAGACAAGATTGCCTTCTCCAACTCCTCTAACCCCCTGATTCTTCAGGCTCTCTCTGCCATGGAAAAGGAAGAGCCACTCTTTGGTCATTCCCACCCTGAGGAATGGACCTTTACTGACGGGAAGTTATACTTCCACAACTGACTATACATCTCTGCCGAGGCTTGACACATGCTCATGCAGGAACTCCACAACTTCCCCATGGGTGGCCATGAGGGCCACCTCCGGACTATTGCCAGGATCTCCCAGGACTATTGGTGGCCCAGCCTCTCTACGTTCATCCGGAAATATATATTCAGATGTGCCGTTTGCCAGGCAAACAAGGTTAACACCCACCCCACCATCCCCCCAGTCACTCCCCTCTCTATTGCTGCCAGCTGCCCCTTCCAACATCTATCCATGGACCTCATCACAGACCTCCCCCCTGTCACCGGTTTCGACTCTATCATGGTCGTGGTCGACCATGGCCTTAGTAAGGGGGTAATTCTCTACCCTTGCTTGAAAACCGTGGACACAGCTGGAATTGCCAAGCTCTTTTTTGAGAACATATTCAAATGATACGGTCTCCATGAAAAGCTCATCTCGGACCGGGGGCCACAATTCACCTCCACATTTGCACATGAACTGGCATGCCTCCTGAACTAGGACCTGGCCCTGTCAACAGCATACCACCCCCAGACTGATGGAGAAACAGAATGGTACAACCAGGAACTCAAAACGTATCTTCGAATCTTTTGTGACGCCCAACCACACAAATGGCTCAAGAACTTCCATCTTGCAGAGTTCTCCCACAACTCAGCCACTCACTCAGTCACCGGCAAAATCCTGTTTTCTCTCATTCTGGGATATGAACCCCAGTCTTATCCCCCACTTGGAAAGACCTTCCTCCCCACACTAGAGACTAGGTTGTCTCAACTGGACAAAGCCCGAAAAGAAGCCGAAGCCATGCACAAACTCATGCAACAACGCATGAAGGAATGGACCTTCTCATGCTTCTCCCCCTGGAAAGTAGGGGATAAGGTTTGGCCGGAAGCCAAATACCTTAAACTGCAAATCCCCTCCCAGAAACTGGCAGCCAAACGAACTGACCCATTTGAAATTACCAAAGTCATCTCCGTGGTCATGTACCGCCTCAAACTCCCCAAGACCTGAAAGATTCATGATGTCTTCTACGCCTTTCTCCTATCATCATACAAGGAGACTCCTGAACACAGCCCCAACTTCTCACAGCCACCTCCGGATCTAGTTGGAACAGAGAAAGAATATGAAATTGAGAAGATCATCAATCATTGGAGAACACCAAGACGAAGGCAATACCTGATCCACTGGAAAGGCTATCTGGACTCTGAATGAACATGGGAGGCAGAAGGAAACCTCAGCAATGCCACCGCCCTCCTTCATGAGTATAAAAGACTGCACAAACTGTGAGGTTCAACAGCATGATCGAACCCACTCTCCCATCTCTCCTCATCACTATCTCCCGAGTCTCTCAAGCCCTCACCCAAGCCTGTCTCCAAGTCCAATACCCTGATCTAGACATTCCCAGACACACTGCAGAACACTCCTGCTTCTGTCGAATCATCTCCTGTCCCTATCACCGGGACTACTAGCTGATGACCCTTACCCCATTCTCCATCTGTCTCGGAAGACTTTCAGTCTTCACCTGTCGCCTCTTTTATGCATCCCTACTTGAGAACCCACAGATGTTCCAGGCCTTCAAGGACCTCCCCTCCACCATCACTGACAACTTGGTTGTTTACATTGCTGAGCTGTTCCGGGCATACTCTGCCCTTCACACCCTTCTCACCAGGGCCACCTGGTGTTTGACAAGTGCCCCTAACCCCCTCTTCTCGGCCACCACTGAGAACCCCCCCATTATTATTGGTCTCGAATAGAGACTATCCACCGCAAGAGAACTTATCCTCAATCTCTTATATGTCGAGGGATTCAACTTCTCCATCTCCCTTCTCCCAGAAGAACTCGTCAATGCCATCCTGCTTCCCATCCTTTCCACTCTTTCAGAGGAGGAGAGAGACTCCTTCTTCAATGATCAACCTGTATCCCCTGGAGAACCCCACTTCTGCCATACCTATGCCCTCCACCCCGTTAGCTGAAGCAGAAGCACTGCTGAGGACCATCCAGGAGCTGGAGAGTCTCCTCAAGAGTTGAACTCCAACACCACCTGCATTCCAACCAGGCTCTCCACCTCTGAACCTGTCTCCCCCACCTCCCTCTTACCACCTGATGGAGAACATCCTACCCATCCCTCCCACACCCTTCACTGCCAGGGAGCAGTCATTTTCAGATCAGGGATAGCTCTTACCCCCTCCTCCAAATGCCTTTGCTCTATACTGGCAAGAGCTCCAAAGAGGAGCATTGACTCTCCCACTGTTCCTATGGAATCCTTATCAATTCCCCTTGCTGTTGGAGTCATGACAAACACCGCAGGCCTGGATGTTGATATCCATTCCCCATGAAGCCTATCCTCTCTCCCTCCCCTTCCCATCAGACTCCGCAGTTTCCTCCTCCCCACTCCCCCCCATTGCTTCGAGTGCAACACTCCCAGACACTTTAGATCCGAGTGTCCTCAATACCAATGTCCCCTCTGCCATCTCCTGGCCCCTGGACACCCACAGTATCATTGCCCAGAACTACGATGCTCTCACTGCAATCTCCAAGGTCACTCCCACTCCTGCTGCCCCTCTTCAGATCCCTTCTTCTCCCAGGACTGGGACCTCACCACCTATGAGGAGAACTCTGGTGACAGCAGCCCTTGAGAAGTCTGAGCTGGAGCTTCAGATGTACGAGGAGGGTAATGTTACAGATGGTGACGTCGGGCTGGCACCCAACCTATCGTTTTCCTTTCTAGATGTCCCCGACTCTCTGCCACTGTGGGACTTACTCGTCAATGACAAGGGAATCTCCGATGAGCTGTGGGACCAGTTCGTAGGAGGGGCTTAACCCTCCACTCGGCAGACTCCCTTCTGACAGATCAACCCCATTTCCAATCCACAGCTTCTTCCACGATGATGAAATACCCTTCATCATTGCCTCTTATCCAATCATCGCCCCAACCTATGCTCTTGCCGATCAATGGATACCATCTGATGATTGGCCTCTTTCATTTACCTCTATTCAGACTTACCCCTTTAGTTGCCATACAAAGCAACTTTCCAATATGATCTAGAGAAGCCTGCCCTTATCTAGATCCTCCCTATATAAGTAGCTAGATTGGTTCATGTAACTCTAACCTTGATCTATGCTATCCTATCACTTCATCTTGGTTCTGCTTGATTGCAATCTTCGTGTCATACAGATCATCCAATCCGTGTTACCCCCATGCTAGCTGGTGCTAGCAACTTCTAGTGTTTCAGAGGCTCGGCCGTAAAGCTAGGAAGACTGCCAATTACCTAGCGTGACTGACCTCAGTATCACCATATCCCGTAACAGGCCTAAGGAACTGCATCACTTTAGGGAGGGATACGAGGCCCAGGCCACACCAGCCAGGTGGATACCACCTTTCACTTGGAGCATCCCCAGCTCAGCGTCACGAAGCATAACCAAGAGTCCTATGCCTAGTAGGTGAGATTCCAAGAACGTTCCTCCTGTTATCCAAGAGTCCCACACCTAGTGTGTGAGCATAACAGCCGAGGTACCTTGGTGCTGGTAGGAACCAGCTGACATGATCCAGCGTCACTTGCTATATCACAGTTGACATAACACCCTAGAGGCAACGTCCTTTGTCAGAGAGTCCCTTTGTCCCCTTGAATCCTTGACCTTGAAATCCTCTAGAATCCCTAGAGGTAGCATCCTTCGTCAGAGAGTCCCTTTGTCCTCTTGAACCCTCAATCTCCTTGAATGCTCAAGTCTACAGTCATCCTTCCCAAGGCCAACTGTAACAAAAGACTAGCATATCCTTGCCTGAGACTACCACCGTTGTAGTTCTCCAACATTTCTCATCAACCTCCCTCTGATTCTCATTAGGGCTTATGGGACCTCACCAACACCCATGACTCTTCACCAGCCCCTTCTCCTCCATCTGAAGAAGACTTCCTAGACTCCAACATTCCCATCCAGAACGCCAACAACCCTGACCCCTTTCTTGATCTTGCACACCAGTTGTCTGCCACCCTAGCCCTTCCTCATACACCTACATCTCCATCTCCTACCACTCATCCCTTCCACTCTATCTTTGTTCCTCTGCTGCCACCAACACCTTTATCCATCATGACAATGAAACCCACTGAACTTCACCTAGGAACTCCTGAACACTTTGATGGATCATTTGAGAAATCTCATTCATGGATGAACATGGTCCAGTTTTACCTTGTTGTTAACAAAGCTATCTATGACACAGATGAGAAGAAAATCACTTTCACTCTGTCATACATGACCAAAGGCTCAGCCTTCACCTGGGCTACAATGTTCCATATGAACTGTATCTCCAGAACTATGATCTCTTTTGGCTCTTTCACTGACTTCATCACTGCCATCGAAACTTCCTTCAAACAATAAGACATTACTGGCACCACAGTAGCCTGGTTGACCATCACACAAATGACCAAGAAATGAGATAGAACCTACTCCCCATCTCTCACAGAATATATTTCTACATTCCAGAATAATGTAGCCCTTGCCACCATCACTGACCATAATGTCCTCATTGGATATTTATTTTGTCTTCTTCACTGCAGAAATTGGTTTATTCCAAACCACTCTCCCATTATTGCCAAACTCACCACAGCGACTGAATTAGCTGCCACGGTGGAGAAATCCAAACATAAGGTCACCCTTCCTCCAGAAAACAAACAATTTACACCTGTATTCTCCAAAGAGGCCACCATGTCTCTACCCCCATCTCGACCATATGACCATGAAATCAACCTTGATGACACCTTCATACCTAAAATCAGAAAGCTGTATCCTCTGTTCCCTGACGAAAGACAAGCTACTAAAGCGTTCATCGATGAACATTTGGCATCCAGAAAAATCCACCCTTCCAACTCTCCTCAAGCCTCCCCATTCTTCTTTGTTAAAAAGAAAGACAGTGGATTGCGTCCCTGCCAAGATTACCACTACATGAATGAACATACCATCTGAGATGCCTACCCCCTCCCACTCATCTCCAACCTCATTGATAAATTACAAGGAGCCAAAATTTTTACCAAGTTTGACATATGATGGGGATACAACAACATTCATATTAAAGATGGACATCAGTGGAAAGCTGCCTTCATCACACATTGTGGCCTCTTTGAACCAATGGTCATATTCTTTGGGCTCTGTAACTCTCCTGCAACCTTCCAGTGATTCATGAATGACTTGTTCAGAGATATGATAGCAGAAGGGTGGCTGGTTATCTATATGGATGACCTCCTCATCTTTTCCCCAGACAAAGCTGTTTATACCAAACGAACCAAACATGTCCTTCAATAGATGATGGATCTCGACCTCCATCTTAAGCTAGAGAAATGTACCTTTGCCGCTACAGAAGTAGAATATCTTGGGATGATCATTCGACCAGGGCGACTGGCTATGGATCCAGTCAAACTTGATGGCATAGTGAAATGGCCAACTCCAGCAAAGGTTAAAGATGTTTGGTCTTTTCTTGGTTTTGCCAATTTCTATTGCCGATTTATCCCAGATTATTCCAATATCACCCGTTTGCTGATTGACCTTACCAAGAAAAATGCCTCTTGGAAGTGGGAAGATGTCCATGACCACGCTTTCTCCCACTTGAAATCCCTCTTCCTGTCGAAATCCACTCTCCAACTCCCTGACCCCTCTTGGCCCTTTGCTCTTGCCACTGACACCTCTAAATTTGCCTCCAGTGCGATCCTTCTTCAAACCAACACCAATGGGGATTGGCATCCCTGTTCCTACCTCTCTCAGTTCTTCTCTCTGGTGGAGTGTAATTACGACATCTATGACCAGGAACTATTAGCCATTATTTGAGCTCTCAAAACCTGGCAACATTACCTTCACAGCTCCCCTTTCCCTGTCCAGGTTTTCACGGATCACAAAAACCTTACCTTCTTCTGTTTCCCCCAATGCCTGAACTGTCAACAGGCCAGATGGCTTCTGGATCTTGCAGATTTTGACCTCCATCTCATCCATATCCCTGAATCCCATCTGGCTGGACCCAACGCCCTTTCTTGTCATTCGGATCTTCTTCCTCCTTCCAACCTTGATAATGACAGTGTCATACTCTTATCTCCCTCTCTCTTTGTTCACATCATTGACTCCACCCTCTCCTCCCACATTGCCTCCTCTTCTGCTGCTGACCCCCTTGTCCTTCAAGCCCTCCAACTCTTGAATGGCTCTATTCCCCCCATCTTTCGCTCTCACCTCTCCGACTGGCAACATATTGACAGCATCCTCACTTATAAGGAGCGTGTCTATGTTCCCCCTGATGGTGACCTCCATCACACCATTCTTTAATGCTGTCATGACCACACTACTGCTGGTCATCCAGGATTCTTGAAAACCTGCCAATTGGTTGCCATGGACTTTTGGTGGCCTGGGCTTGCCTCCTTCATCTGTGCTTATGTCACTGGCTGCTCCACTTGCTAGCAACATAAAGCGAATACTCATCCCTCCACCCCACCCCCTGCCCCCATTCCTTCTACATCCTCTCTTCCCTTCCATAAAATTTCCTGTGACCTCATTACCGACCTTCCTGTCTCCTCTGATTTCGACTCCCTTCTGGTCATGGTGGACCATAGCCTTAGTAAGGGGGTGATTCTATGCCCAACAAAGAAGACCGTCACCACAGAAGGCATTGCCTCACTCTTTTTCCAAAAAGTCTTCTATCATTTTGGACTATATATGAAGATTATCTCTGATCATGGACCCCAGTTTGCCTCCAAATTCACCAAGGAACTTGGATGTATACTCCAATATGACCTCTCCCTCTCCACCACCTATCATCCGCAAATGGATGGAGAAACTGAGTGAGTGAATCAAGAGATCAAAACATATCTCTAAATCTTTTGTGGAAATCAACCCACCACTTGGGCAGAGTCTATTATCCATGCAGAATTCGCCCACAATCACCACCCCCATTCTGTAACCAGAAAATCCCCTTTTTTCCTGATGATGGACTATGAACCCATTACTCTCCCTACTGTCCTTCCCTCCACTTCGGTCCCAGCTGTAGAACTATGCCTCAAAGAGTTAACTGCAGCAAGGGACAAAGCCTTAGCTGCTTATGAACTAGCCCAACAGGTAATGGCTAGCTGAACACACAAACCCTTTACTCCATTCACAAAAGGAGATAAAGTTTGGCTGGAAGCTCAGAATCTGAAATGACAAATCACGGACCCAAAGTTTGCTTCCAAACGAAAAGGACCCTTCACCATAATAAAGGTCCTCTCTCCTATTACATATGAACTGAAGCTTCCCAAGACATGGAAGATTCATTCTGTTTTCCATGCCTCTCTCTTATCGCCCTATGGCGAAAACCCCATCCATGGCCCGAATTTCCCTAAACCACCTCCTGACCTTATTGAAGGAGAGGAGGAATATGAAATAGAAAAGATTCTGCACCACCATAGACCTCCATCCAACCATTCCTTCCTTATCCAATGGAAGGGATTCTCCACGGAAGATGATTCATGGGAACTGGAATAGAATTTGAAACATTCAAAGTCCACTCTCACAGAATATAAGAAGAGACATCCCACCGCATTCCCTTTATAACAACTTTCTTCCCTTCTTCCACCATGGCAATCGAATACTCTGTTCCCAGCTTTCCTTCTCTTGATGACCTATTATCTTCTTGCTCTGTATCTTCCCCTTCCTCCATTGAACCCTCTTCTTCTTCTGTTGTCAAACCAATCATGCATCCTCCTACTCCTCACCCCAATGCAACCTTGACTCCTCTCACCAATGACGATCTTCCCCCAACATCTATTGCTTCTACACCCTCTGAGGATCTGCACCCTGGAATCCTATCCATTGACGTCCCCACCTATGCTCACCGCCTACACAAACTTCCCACTCAACTCAACTTAGATCTTATGCTCAATCATCTCAAAGACTCTCACCTCACCTCTACCCTCAATGTGCATATGGACATCAGTTCACCCTTTTATGCCCTTTATAAAATCTTTCTCCAAGTCAAACATCTTGATGCATTATATACCCTCAGCATATCCATCACCCAGATTGACCTCTGGGCAACCATGGTATGCAGGATCAAAGACAATTTAGAAGGGGAAATCCTCCTTGCCCTCCAACAACTTGGTATGCCGGAGTTTATTGCAGACATCAAATATTATCTTTGGCAGATTGCCCCAAACATAGTCCATATACCAGCCACCCCCTCTGCTTCTTCCTCCCCTCTTGGGTCAGAAGAACAACACCTTGTCGAAGCAATGGAAGCTAACTGGAGGGGTCATGATGGAACAATGCTGCTCACTCCTTCACACCCTTTCTACCATAATGCCTGTTTTGCCTGCAGATGCTTGGGATACATCAGGATTAACTGTTGTTACTACCAGTGCCCCAGCTGCTTGGAGTGGGCACCAAACCATACACAGAGCAACTGTCCTTGTGCCCATCACACCCATCCTCGCTGTACCTCCACTACCTCCTCTCTGTCATCTTACTCTCCTCCATCTCCTACACCATTGCCAGTCCCACCTTGATCTCACAGTACTGGTCCCCTTCATCAACACACTGCATGTATTCACTGCCCAGCCCTATGCTGCCATGTCACACCGGTCATCCATGACAACAACCACAATTTAGATCTGGCCTGGGATGAATTGGCCTATGCCAACACCTCAGGATCTCCTGGACCAGACTACAGAGGTTTCAATTAGAGTGATCACTGGGGTTTCCACTATACTCCAGGGGTAATGTTACGATTCAGTTGCATGTCTTACTTTTTCCTTTTTCATCTGCATCACTTTGTCTATGCTTCACATTCGATCCCAGTGGTTGCCAGCATTGTTGGGCTGCATATGGCAACCATTGTACTAATACGTCTTCAAACCTATCCTTATGTTCCTTCTTTTGTTTATATCTTCTCATGCAGTTTGCATATATAAACCCGACTAGTAGTACTTTTGTTCCTCATGCTAGTCTTACTTGAACCACCACCTTGTCCCCTGATTCCTAGCGTGATTCCCTGGACTTCTATAAGTCTTCATTCTACTTTGAGTGAATGCTAGACTCTCTTGACTACAAAACCCTCTAGAGTTCCTAGAGGCAATGTCCTTTGTCAGAGAGTCCCTCTATCCCCTTGAACCCTTGACCTTGAAATCCTCTAGAATCCCTAGAGGTAGCATCCTTCATCAGAGAGTTCCTCTGTCCTCTCGAACTTTTGATCTCCTTGAATGCTCAAGTCTATGGTCATCCTTCCCAAGGCCAACCATAACAAAAGTCAGATGGTGTCAGTCAAAGTATAGTAGTAGTTAAATATCAAAGATGATTGAAAGGATGTCTAGTAGTTGGATAGGTGTCAATGAATAAGGTCTAAAGGTTAGGGGCTAAGTCCTAATTGAGAAAGCTCCAGAGTTTGTAAGTTCAAGAGATCTAGAGACATCAGAGGAGTGGAGTTGGATTCAGGAAAGTCATGGGATGTGACAGAAAAACTACAAAGTCCTATATCTTGTCTGGTGGTCTGGCTATGAAGGAATAGATGAAGAAACCTCATGACTACTAGTGACTGAGTTAGATCATGCCTCTGAGCTTGTCCAAGATTTCCATCTCTGATATCTGGATAAACCTGTTACAATTTTCCTTCTTCACCTATGCATTCTCCTCTTTTCCTCCTTTTCCACTCATTGTACTTGGTGAACCACCTTTATCTCTACTGTTCACATCCTTCTCATCATTGGTTCACACTTTATTCTCCTTCTTCCACTCTAGA